>JBBPBX010036232.1:0-18506 GCA_038048925.1 Garcialebias charrua | reverse complement strand
TCTCTCGAGCCGCTCACCCGAGCGCAACACGCAGCTTTACGCACGGCGCTGTGACATCAGAGGAGCTGCTTTGTTTTCTGGATTGTCAACTCAGATTTTTTTTAAAAACTTATTTCACGTGATTTGCTGTTTTTTTTCTTCTTCTTCTTCTTCGTGGCAGAATTTATGGGAAGGAGAAGGCAAAGAAACGTGCGGCTCCTGGTGAAGGATTACTCCGGAGCCTGGAGCCTCACGCGGCGCAACACATCGCCTTTTTTTTCTTCTTTTTTATAAATATATTTCCTAAGCAGCGCACCCAGCACGGCTGTCATTTTGGGAGCACAAGAAAAGACCAAAGATGAAACTAAAAACCCGTTCTCAGGCAGAATGGATCTGACCCAGCTGGAAAACGTCTCCAGCGATGAAAACGGCACGGACGCAGCGCGCGCCCTGCCCTACACCGAGCCGGCCGCGGGACTCATCATCCTCGTGGTGGTCGCGATCATCTCCGTGACTATTGTCGGCAACGTGCTGGTGATCGTGGCTGTGCTCACGAGCCGGGCTCTCCGCGCGCCACAGAACCTCTTCCTGGTCTCCCTGGCCTCGGCGGACATCCTGGTGGCCACGCTGGTCATCCCCTTCTCCTTGGTCAACGAGGTCATGGGTTACTGGTACTTCGGCAGCACTTGGTGCGCCTTCTACTTAGCCCTGGATGTTCTGTTCTGCACCTCATCCATCGTGCACCTGTGCGCCATCAGCCTGGACCGCTACTGGTCCGTGACCAAGGCGGTGAGCTACAACCTGAAGCGCACTCCGAGGCGCATCAAGTCCATGATCTCCGTGGTGTGGGTCATGTCCGCCATCATCTCCTTCCCGCCTCTCCTCATGACCAAACACGACGAGTGGGAGTGCGAGCTGAACGACGAGACGTGGTACATCCTCTCCTCCTGCCTGGTGTCCTTCTTCGCGCCGGGGCTCATCATGATCCTGGTCTACTGCAAGATCTACAAGGTGGCCAAGCAGCGCTCCTCCACCGTGTTCGTGGCCAAGAACGGCCTGGAGCGAGAGCCCTCCCAGTCGGAGACGTGCTTCGTCCGGAAGGAGCGCTCCGAGGGGGAGAGCCCGAGCAGTCAGAGCTCCGGGAGCCAGCAGGAGGAGCAGCGGAGGAGGCGCGGGGAGCTGGACGACATCGACCTGGAGGAGAGCTGCTACTCCTCCTCGGACACCAGGCCGCGGCACCACCGCTTCACCAAGCGCAGGAAGGTGGAGGGCTCGGACTGCGTCCCGCCGCAGAGCTGCCGCCTCTCCTGGGCTTCTGCGCGCGTCCTGCAGCCGGAGTCGAACCCGCACCCCATGGAGCGCCTGCAGCTGGCCAGCAGCAACAAGACCAAGGTGGCCCAGATGCGCGAGAAGCGCTTCACGTTCGTGCTGGCGGTGGTGATGGGGGTGTTCGTGCTCTGCTGGTTCCCCTTCTTCTTCACCTACAGCCTGCACGCCGTGTGCAGGAGCAGCTGCCACGTCCCCGACGCGCTCTTCAAACTGTTCTTCTGGATCGGCTACTGCAACAGCTCCGTGAACCCCATCATCTACACCATCTTCAACAGGGACTTCAGGAGAGCCTTCAAGAAGATCATATGCAGAACTGCGAGGCGCACATAGGTCATCAGAACTGTATCTATCCTGCATACCTCATGTAACTGTGTGAATAAATGTCATAACTGAAACAGAACAGGAACATTCATGAGAACCAAAAACACAAACATGCTCAGGTTCTTGCTTTGGATCAATCCAGCACAGAACAGCTCCAGCTGGGAGCCCAAGTAAAATTTTGAAGCAACACTTCTTTAACAAACAAAAGGTAAAATGACAAAATATGCAGGCGATTCATAAAAATAAACATATCTCTTCTGCTTTCTTCAAATCTTCTTATGTAACAGTCTTTTCTCACCACGGTGCCTCACACCACAACAAAGAGCCAAAACGGAGGCCTGCGTGAACAAAATCAAGTCCATTTTTATATTTCATGCCTTATTCGGTTTGTATCAGGGGTCTGCAACCTGAACAATCAAAAGAGCCATTTCTGCCCCTTTGTTCACTGATAATATGATAATATGATAATATCATAATTGATAATATCATAATATCATAAAATGATAATATGATAATATCATTATATGATAATATGATAATATCATAATATCATAATATGATGATGTGATAATATGATAATTTGATAATATCATAATATCATAAAATGATAATATGATAATATCATTATATGATAATATCATTATATGATAATATCATAATATCATAATATCATAATATGATGATGTGATAATATGATAATTTGATAATATCATAAAATGATAATATGATAATATCATAAAATGATAATATGATAATGTGTGTCCGGAGCTGCAAAGCATGCTGTGATTATCAACTGGTGGTCCGTGGGCCACTTTGAGTCAGATGGAGGGGAACTTTTATGGCCAGTGACAATATAAAACTTTTTTTTTTTTTTTCTTCTTTCGGCTTTTTTCCCTGCGTTAGGGGTCGCCACAGCGAACTAGTCGCATGAAGATTTGGCAGTTGTTTTTACGCCGGATGCCCTTCCTGACACAACCACAGACCACCGAGCAACCACAGCCCTCTGTGTGGAGCAGAGAGCTGATATCTAGGGTTCCCAGGGGAGCAGATGTGGGTTAAGGGCCTTGCTCAAGGGCCCAGAGTGGGGCAGATGAGGGTGGAGACAAGTGTGACCGCTTCACTTATCCCACCCACATCTTTGATGTTGTCGGTACCAGGGCTTGAACCGGCGACCTTCCGATCACAAGCTCACCTTCTTAACCTCTGCGCCACCACTCCCAGTGACAATATAAAACTAAACTATAAATAACATTTATTAATATTTTTACACTTTATATATATTCATATAAATAAGGAATAAGATTTATTCAAATTCTTTACTGCCATTGGTTTATACGTAAAAAAAAATATATATATACTGTATATATACTGTATACTGTATATATAAATACAAAAATTAATACTTTATGGAGTCCCTCAGAGTGAAAACAGTTTCTGGACTAATGGTTAGTCCAAAACCGGTTTTCACTCTGAAGGGCGTCTTGCATGAAAAATGTTTATTTTTAATCTTTAGCAAATCAGAAATGTTTGTCTTCATGAAACTAAAACAGATACGTCAGTCATGTTACATAAGAACTTTACAAAGAACAACTTGTTGAGTGAACATAAAGTAAGTTTATCTGGTCGTGGTCAATATAATATTTAAGGGCTGTTTAATAAATTATTTTATTCAATATGCTTGATGCATTTCATTTTGGTTGAAGCAAAAACCTTCTGGATATTTTTGCTTATCATTTTTATATACATAAGTTGCTTTTGTCAGTTTTGTAAATCTGGCAAACCAAATATTGGTTCGTTAAACAACTCATTTGAAATTTATTTAAGAATTTAATCAATTCTAAAACAAATAACTACAATTTTTAAGGAATGCATCACCCACCAACTGTCCTGTCCTCTCTACACTGGCTCCCAGTTCAGTTCAGGATACAGTTCAAGTTGCTGCTGTTTGTTTTCAAAGCTCTGAATGGACTTGCTCCCCTCTACATCTCAGAACTTCTGAAAGTCCATCAGCCTGGCAGGGACCTACGATCTGCCAGTCAACACCTGCTGGAGGTGCCTCGCTCGAGGTACAAGCAATGGGGAGACCGGTCATTTTCTGTTGCCGGCCCAAAAGCCTGGAACAGCCTCCCCCTTGAGCTGCGTGCCACCTCTGATCTGACTCTGTTCAAAACCAAACTGAAGACCCACTTGTTCAAAAAAGCTTTCAGTGTGTAACTTTTATTATTTTGTATTTTAGTATGTAGCATCTTTATTTCAATTGCATTTTTATTTCACTTGTTCAAAAAAGCTTTCTGTGTGTAACTTTTATTACTTGTGTTATTTTAGTATGTAGCATTTTTTATTTCCATTGCCTTCTTTTATCGCTGTGGTTTCTTATTCTATTTTCATTGATCTATTGTTCCCGTTTATTTTTCTTTTTATCCTGTTAAGCACCTTGGTCAATGCAAGGCATTGTGGAAGGTGCTATACAAATAAAGTTTATTATTATTATTATTATTAAAAAGTTCTAAAAAAAATTAAAAAACAGGGAGCGCTGGTCCAGCACACCAGGAAATCTGCAGAACCTCGCGCAGCCACGTTGGACCCAAGTTTAATTCGCTCGTGACAAATTCATTCATTTCCTCATTATTTCAGTCATGGAGTCAACGGAGGAGGAAGCGATCACTTGACTTTTGGCAAAAAAAAAAAAAAAGATCAGATCAGGGATAGCCTGGCCCTCGCCTTCCTGCACAGCTCCGCTCAATTCTCATTTCCCTTCACTGCACAGTCTGGGACTTCTCTCATTAACAACCATTTCTCCGGTAGATTTTTGTTCGGACCAATCAGAGAACAGAAGGGACGGAGTTTTGGACCCTAACCCACGCCCCCACCTGTCCCAGCGCGCAGAGCCCTATAAAAGGGCTCTGCCAGCGCGCAGTCAGCGAGCACCGGCATGTTCTCATTCAAAGCGATGCAAAGCGATGCAGAACTGTTTTATATGTGACACAAATTTATTAATTTCCCCTTCTTAATCCCTTATCTGGAGTTTTCTTTTGTTTTTTGGGCCAAAAGTCAAGTGATCGCTCGCGCCCTCCTCCTTCTCTCCCTCCGCTGAAATGAACAAGGAAATGGCTGTCACGAGAATTAAACTCGGGTTTTACGTTGCTGCCTGAGTCCCATCAGATGTTCTGGTCTTCTGGTGAGCTGGACCAGCGATCCATGGTTTTATTTTATTTAAACGTTTTATAACATATAAACACAGAATTTCCAGCGCGGCAGCCGGCAGCAAGAGAAAAGCTTCAGGAGGCGGAGCAGTTGTCAAGTTCACCAGAGCACGGGGGGTGGCTCTGAGGGGAGGGAGCAGAATGCTTTCCCTGTTCAAAATATCCAATGGTTTTGTTCCTCAGCAGAGCCCACGCCTCCAGCAAGAATCGTTTTAAAATGGAGAGGTCCCAGACCCTAGTCTGAAGCGAAGTGAAGGACAGGGTGTGGTTTTAACCAGGCTAGATCAGGGATGAAGAAGAGGAATTTAATACATTTGTGTCACACAGTCCGGCGCCGGGCAGTTTATTGAGAGACAACGCGCCTCGCGTACGCGGTCGTAAAAATTTGAGCTTGGCGCGTTCGTGCCTGCATTCGAACGCTTGTGCCTCTGCGTACGAACAGCGTCGAGCGGCCGAACGCAGAGCAATGAGGGGGCCTTTACTCTTTACTCTCCAAGGACAAGAAGCTGCAGTGTTACAAGCCTCTGGCAGCAGCAGCTTGGAACTAAATCACAGAATAAAGTATGTGACTCACGAGAAGTCTTTTTTCATTAGTAACTGAAATAAATCACGGAGCTAAATCCAGACGTAGCTTCTCATCAGAAGGAAAACAAAGAGGCCGAGCTGGCGCCTGATTTAGCCCCAAGTGCAGCTTTTGGTGCTCACTGCATTGGAGTGGTCATTTAGGATTTCAATAAAGCTGGTAAATCTAGTTCACTTTATAGATCTGGGTCAGTCTAATGAGTCACTGAAGTAACTCGGTTCACTTGAGTCGTTCACTCTTTGTTTGTTTCGGATCAGCACAGAGAGTAAGAAGTAACTCCTTTATCTTCCAGAAAACTGCTACTAACTTGTAACAAAGTCACTGGAGAGAAAGAATAAAGACACAAACCTAAAAGATGCAGTTGATGGTTGGGACTGAAAACAGCATCTAACATGTGTCTTGCTCCGTTTGTTCCTGAGATGCAGAACTGCACTGGTAAACAAAACTGGTAAATCCAGTTCACTTTATGGATCTGGGTCAGTGTAATGAGTCACTAAATAACCCGGTTCACTTTATGGATCTGAGTCAGTCTAATGAATCACTAAAGTAACCCGGTTCACTTGAGTCGTTCACTCTTTGTTTGTTTTGGATCAGCACAGAGAGTAAGAAGTAACTCCTTTATCTTCCAGAAAACTGCTACTAACTTGTAACAAAGTCACTGGAGAGAAAGAATAAAGACACAAACCTAAAAGATGCAGTTGATGGTTGGGACTGAAAACAGCATCTAACATGTGTCTTGCTCCGTTTGTTCCTGAGCTGCAGCTCTACTTCCAAAATCCTCAGACTTTTCTTCTTCCTCTGCTTCCAGCTGTTTGAGCCGCTGTCTCCACATCTGTTCACTTCCGGTCAGCAACATTTACAGATGTTACAGCTCAATTTAACGTTCACTTCAACTCATTTGAGCAGCAGTCGAGAGAAAAGGCCTTCAGCTCGTAGCTACGGAGCAGAACAACAAACACTGACGTGACGTCACAACTGAACAACTTCCGTTAGCAGCTGCTCTTCAAAATAAGAGCTCGAACTGAGCTGCTCTTCAACATCCTTTAGTTTCTGTGTTCCCATGGCAACTTGTCAATATTTCACTGGATTTAGACCCATCTGATGTAGTTTAAGAAGGGTTAATATTTAATCAAAGAAGTGTGATTTAAACTCTTCAAATCACTGAATCTCAGAGTTCAATCAAATAGATTTTTAATAGAAAGTTTCTCAGTTCTTCTGAAAGACATTTCTTAGTTAGACATATTCTAGAATAATAACGTTCACTCTTTGCATTTCAACAGTGGTATTTTTTCTTAAATATTGGGTTTATCTTCTCAGGTGTCAGACACTGTTAAGATATATTCATAAAAATATATAAATCAATAAAATGAACATTCATATTTCTACTTTAAAATGTTTTATTTTCAAATATAGTGTGTCAAAGCACAGTTGTGAGGAGCAGATCCAGATCTATAGATCAATAGATATCAGTTGTGCATTAGAAGAAACATCTGCTGTGCAGATGTGTGTGGGGCAGATCACATCTGTGTTCAGCAGCATCCAGTTTGCCTCATGCAACAGGTCAGAGAGATATGGAAGCGGTTTTGAGACGTAATGAAAACTAAAATGGTTTAGCAGGAATGCTTTTTCATTTCAAAGTCAAGCTGCCTTTTTTGAGTCAGAAATAAAATTTAAAATGAATAAACCAAACTGCATTTTAATTTTCTTCTTCGAGACTGCTCAATTTGTAACTTAATTAAAATGATAAGTAAAATAACATTTAACATTTAATTTTCAATATATGTCTTTGTAAAAAGTGGCCAAAATTCATTTTGAAATGTCAATTTTGAAAATTAAAATGAAATAGCAGAAATGCTTTTTCATTTCAAAGTCAAGCTGCCTTTTTTGAGTCAGAAATAAAATTAAGATTAAATCATTTTCATTTTCTTATTTAACACTGCTAATTGTCATTGAGCTACAGAGCAAACTGCCTTTTCATTTTCAGCCTCCCCACCTGCGGTTCAGTGTGACGATGGACCTTACCAAGCTCCGCCCAGAAACGCCCCCTAAGCTCCAACATGGTTGCACGTCTCCCAAGCGCAGCATGAGTGTCAATGGAAAATATGGCGTCGACTGACTCTGCAGGGTATTTCTGAGTCGAATAGTGTATCATTTCTGCCAGATTCCAACAAAATATCAGCCATAACAATGGACAGGGGAACCAACAAGTTCATGTTATTTTTTGTTGGACGTTATCAAGTTGTTTGAGCCACGCGATGCCTCCAACAGCGTGCGCATCACCGCTAATGCTACTGTCTGATGAGGAAAACATCAGCTCACATGCTCAGCATTAATACAGCTGTGGACAGGATCACTGATGCCTATTGTCCTGCAAGGCTGGGTAAGTCAGGCATTCATGGTTTTGAGGGTTACTTTTGAAATCAGCGATTTCTATTGTTGGCAAAAGTTTGTGTGCCTTGGTCGCAAAGCTAATGCTAACTGTAATCTCCATTCATTCCTTAAGTGGTTGGTTAGCCGTTGCTGCTTTAGCTGCTAAACACGCCGACAGCGACTTTTGTGAGGGCTAACGAGCTCAGCCGTCCGGTGTGTTAGTTAAAATCCAGCCTTCGTGTCACGATTTTGTGCAGTTTTAGGTGAAATCGACAGTAGAGCTCGTTGTGTTAGCTAGCTCATGTGGAGTTAGCAGAGCTGTTTCTTCCCAACTTCCAGGACGTTCAGTGAACTGTGGCTTTCTCTCATCGTGACCGCGTGTTGTTAACTAGCAGGTTTCAAAAGCAGGTCAACCCTTCTCTGCTGGTGAAAGAAATAATTGTTCAGTTTTGTGGTCGTGCACAAGCTTTGATCCAAGCAAGGCATTCAGTTTCACATATAGGGAAACGGTGAATTTTACTTCCACAAATACGGTCAGGGTACCTGACATCTCCTGTACAGATACTCCACTGACGGTGGAGGAGCATTTTTCCAGATTTACCTGACTAAATAAAGGTTGAATGAAAATTGTTTTCACAAATATTCAATGAAAAAAACTAACAGTTAAGTACAATTAAAATAGTAATCAAAACTTTTGGAATTGTAATGATTTCTTTTTTTAAACAAAAACGTTTGTTTAAAAACTTTATTTAAAAAAAAAACTAATTTTTCTCTCGTGAACAGTTATTTTCAAAACAAACTTTTATTATTTTATTTTTATTACATGTTTGTGCTGCTGTGTGGAGTAATGTTTTTCTATGATATTAGTGCTTAGTGTATTTTTAGTTGATATTTTTCTTAGTTCACATCTTAGATGTATTACTGAACTGGGAGCCTGTGTAAATAATCTTGTTTATCACATGTACCACATGTGGTGCGAATGACAATAAAGGTTCTCTCTGAAGGGCGAGATACACTCGAGCGTCCTCACGATACGCCAATACGCAGCGTACGTACGCCCCGTACGCAGCGTAGCCCCGCGTAGCCCCTCAGGGCAAGTACGCGCAAAAGTATTTTTTTACTACGCATACGCGATTCGCATACGCGATGCGCGGTGTCTGACCTAAACTTCCCCGGCGCCGGACGAAATAAATTCCTCTTTTTTATCGCTGATCGGGCCTTTTCTTTTGTTTTTTTGCCTAAAGTCAAGTAACCGCTTCTTCCTCCGTTCACTCGATGAATGAAATGAATGAATTCAGGTCCTACCTGGGTGCGCGATGTTTTATATATTCCCTGGTGGGCTGTGGTGGGCTGTGGGCTGCAGGAAAAGCACTCCGTGCTCAGCTGCTCATATTACAACAAGGAGAACGCGAGCGTTTGGAGCGAAAAACTAGCGGAAGTGACGATCGGAAGTGACGGTACGGAGGAAATGACGTTAGAATTTGGAGCGAAAACACGAGAATCTACGCGAGAACGTAAATTATATTATAGAGAATATATAGAGAAATATTCTCTCGATTTTGACGAGATGTGTGGCCGGGTTCTGTTTTCAACCGCTACTTCCTGTTTACTGTAGACATGCGCAGTGCTGACGTCTGACGTAATGACGCTGACGTCTGACGTAATGACGCTGTACGCGGCTTGGAAGAAGCGCTTCAAGCCAGCAGATGGAAACACTTCTGATCTGCATTAATTTGTATTTACATATTTGCGAGGTAGCTCAAAATACGAAATGAAAATGGATGGAAACACAGCTTGTGACTAGATAAAATCTTGGCACCTTCTTTTGAGGGGTATTGTCTTTCAAATTGGGTGTTTAACCAACCAGCGGGAGCAGGACACTGTCCTCCTGTCTAAATCTCGAGGTTACTTCCTGAATTACGCTAAAAAGTTTATACGCTCGCTTGAGGTGGTTTTTGGGATTTGAGTTGCGCTAAACGACAGATGGAAACACATTTTCCGACTCATTTCTGACGTAGCGAACATTCACGTCACGTGACGTTCAGCTGTTTCCGCTTCGGACAGGAGGACAGTGTCCTGAATCTCCGCCTGCTCCTAAAACAACCAATCAGTGATTCAGTGGGCGGTACTTGGATTTGCCAACTGAGATTGAATATTGAATATTGTCACACTGAACCGCAGGTGGGGAGGCTGAAAATGAAAAGGCAGTTTGCTCTGTAGCTCAATGACAATTAGCAGTGTTGAATAAGAAAATGAAAATGATTTAATCTTAATTTTATTTCTGACTCAAAAAAGGCAGCTTGACTTTGAATTTTTTTTATTTTTTTATTAAAGTTTATTCATTTTACATATTTAAGAAAAACAACATAAAAGATAATGGAAAAAAAACCATTTCATAAATATGAGAAAAAAATCAAAATACATAAAATGAAAGGTGGCAGAAAGAAGAAAATTTTCTTATTTTGTCTGCCCCTTTTTTCCAAAACAAAAAAAACAAAACAAACAATTTACAAACAAGCAATTCAAACAATTTACTACCAAAAACAACAGATCAATTTAGTAACATTACACATTCAGTAATCAACAAATAGATTAGGATGCTTTACTTATGGCTTTAGTATTTTGCTAGCAGTCTAGACTTAATACTTTTTTTGAATTTCATCACAGAGTTTGCATCTTTAACATCTTTTTCCAAAACATTCCACAATTCCACTCCCTTATTCGAAATAAAACGCCCCTTCAAACTAGTCCTATATCTAGGTTTAACAAACATTTCAGTTCCTTTTAAACTGTAACAGCTTTTTCTCTTAATGAAAAACATTTGAACATTTGTGGGTAGCACATTCATATGAGCTTTATGCATTACTAACAAAATATTATAATCAACCAATTCACAAAATTTCAATAATTTGAGTTGTTTAAATAATACATTTGATGGATGACGATAAGGCTTTCTAGCAATAATTCTAACCACTCTTTTCTGCAAAATAAAAATAGAATTTGTTATAGTTGAACAGGCTTTACCCCAAACCTCCACACAATAAATTAAATGTGGAACAAAAATTGAATTATATAGCAAATAAAGAGCCCTATCATTTAACAAGTCCTTTAGTTTATACAATACGCCAATAGATTTAGATAACTTAGTTTTAACAAAATTTACATGCTGTTTCCATGACAATCTCTCATCAACAATTACACCCAAAAACTTTACCTCATCCACTCTACTTAGTTCAACACCATCAATTTTGATAGAAAATGTATCTGTTTTATTTTTGCTAAATAACATATAGTTAGTCTTATCTAAATTTAATGATAACTTATTTAAACTAAACCAAGTTTGTAATTTTGAGATCTCCTCTTTTAACAACTCAAACATTTGTTTCAAATCATAACCAAAACAAAAGAAGGTGGTATCATCAGCAAAAAGAACACACCTTAAAATACCAGACACTTTTACCAAATCATTTATATACAAAATAAAAAGCTTAGGTCCCAGTATAGAACCCTGAGGGACTCCACATGTGATTCTGTTGAGTTTTGATCTGGTATTGTCTATCTGTACAAATTGACTTCTATCCTCCAAATAGCTAGATACCCATTTCAAAGTCAGTCCTCTAACACCATATTTATTTAACTTCTCGAGGAGAATAGTGTGATCATCTGTATCAAAAGCTTTCTTTAGATCAACAAATAAACCCACACAGTGTTGATTTTGATCAACAGCAGTGGAAATTTGTTCTGTCAATTCCATAAGAGCCATAGAAGTAGAGTTTTTAGATCTAAAACCATATTGGCTGTTGGTTAAAATGTTATAGTCATCAAGAAATTTGTCTAATCTAATCACAAATAATTTTTCAAGAATTTTAGAAAATTGTGGTAATAAGGAAATTGGTCTATAATTATTGAATATAGACTTATCACCATTCTTGAAAATAGGGATAACCTTTGCTACCTTCATATTATCTGGAAAAACACCACTTGAAAAAGACAAATTACATATGTACGTGAACGGTTCAATGACAGAAGACATTATGTCTTTTACAACCAACATGTCCATATCATACCAGTCCTTAGATCTTTTATCAGAATTTTTTTTGTGACCATCATTATTTCATCCTTATCAGTTTCATATAGAAACATAGTATTTTTATGATTATTAAGCAAGTAGCTCACATTTTTATCAACTTTTGGTATTGTTTTGGCCAGGTTTGATCCCACATTCACAAAATAGTCATTAAATTCATTAACAATTTCATCGTTATCGTAAATTTCCTTACCACTTTTCACAAAACATTGTGATAAACTAGTTCCTTTCTTGTGTTTATTCAGAACATTATTTATAACTCGCCATGTTGATTTTATTTCACCATTTGTTTTGTTTAGTTGTTCACTGTAATATTCCCTCTTTTGTTTCCTTATGATTCCCACCAGTTTGTTTTTGTACTTTTTGTATTTGTTTTCAGCCTCAGGAGTTCTATGCTTCAAAAAACAAGAGTACAAATTATTCTTTTTTCTGCAAGCGTTTCTCAGTCCTGTTGTCATCCATGGATGATCTACAGTACCTTTTTTTACATAATTTTTTTGAACACAGTTTTTCTTATACAACACATTTAAAATGTTCATAAATTCATCATATGCTTTGTTCACATCTTCAACATAGACATCGCTCCAATTTTGTTTTGTTAAATCCCTTTTTAGTCTATTTAATGCTTTAATTGATGTATTTATTATTGTTTTCTTCTCTGCAGTTTTATTTGAATTTATAACCTCTTTATTGTAAATTGTAAAAACTGGTAAATGATCACTTAGATCAGTCATCAAAATACCACTTAGTATATTTGCATCAGTTATATTAGTAAATACATTATCAATTATTGTAGAACTGTGTGTTGTTATTCGTGTTGGATTTGTTATCGATGGAAATAAATTTATACTATACATTGAATTTATGAATGTACTTGAATCTGTCTCATTACCCAGATCAATATTGAAGTCACCACAGAAAAAAACTCCTTTATTTCTGCTCTTTAATAGTGACTCCATAATTTTTTCCGTAAACAAGTCTATATTGGATCCTGGTGATCGGTAAACACAACTTATTATAATGTTTTTGTCATTCTCATTTATTATTTCTATTGATATCATTTCCATGATGTTATCTACAGTCATCGACATTTCCCTAATGAATTTACATTTTATTTCATTTTTAATAAATATAGCAACTCCTCCACCTCTTTTTGTTTTTCTGTTCATATGGTACAATTCATAACCTTCGATGTATGCATTTTCTGTATTAACGTCATTTAACCATGTTTCTGATAAAGCTATAATTGTAAAAGTTTTATTTAATTTATTTAGGTAATCTGTTAATTTGGATATATTTGCATTGATACTTCTGCAATTCAAATGAATAATAGAAAGATTTCCATTTATCGTGTTTATATTGTTAAATTGGTTTTCATTATAATATTTACTATCTTTTATAGCTGGGAAAAAATTTTCGTCGATCACCTCTTCAACACTATAGATTTTTGTTTCTGAGTCATCGTACATCATATTGATTCAGTGTGTTTGTTGAAAATGAAAAAGCATTTCTGCTATTTCATTTTAATTTTCAAAATTGACATTTCAAAATGAATTTTGGCCACTTTTTACAAAGACATATATTGAAAATTAAATGTTAAATGTTATTTTACTTATCATTTTAATTAAGTTACAAATTGAGCAGTCTCGAAGAAGAAAATTAAAATGCAGTTTGGTTTATTCATTTTAAATTTTATTTATGACTCAAACAAGGAAGATTGACTTTGAAATGAAAAAGCATTCCTGCTAAACCATTTTAGTTTTCATTACGTCTCAAAACCGCTTCCATAGAGAGAGTCCTGTCCAGCACCTCGAAGGTGACCCATGTACTGGAACCAGTACTAGAACTGGACCAGGTTACAGGCTCTGTGTTCAGGACACTGATCATGTTCATCAGGAACATCTGGAAAACAAGACGAGGACAAAAACTAGATGATGTAATGAAAGATGAGCAGCTTGTGGTGCATCTTCAAGCAGAGCAGAAAGAAAAGTGTTGAATCTTCATGAACACACGTCTGGGATCAACCTCTTTATCAGAGTCCTGGAAACATCTGGATCCTTCTTCAGGATCTGAACAGCTGCTGTCTCCTTGGTCTTCAGGCTCAGACATTTGTCCACTTGGACAAAAACAGCCTTCAGCAATAAACTCCAGGACGGAGTGACGAGAGGAGCCGCCGAGCAAAGTGTGACCAGCTTTAATGTGTCAGTTCAAAAACACATCTGGAAATGTTTCAACATAGAAACTACTTTCATGTTTTGAAACACTCAAATGTTTTTTCATCCAAAAGTGTTTTTGTGTTTGTGTTTTTTGACTGAACTCACAGAGTTGAGATGTTTTCAAAGTCAAAATGATTTTCTTTCCTTCATCAGCAGCTAAATGTAGAATATTTGATGCTTCATGGAGTCACATAGTGTTTCATCAAACAGCTGGTTGTGCTGCTGTTTTAAATTGTGTCCTAAATGTGAAAAGTGATGCGAGGACATCATTTGATTGTCCACTCTGAAGACTTTAGAGAAAGACAAACAGAGGTTTCTGTGAGACACTTGAAGCTGGACGTGTTCATTGAAGTGTTTCTTGTGAGCTGCAGACTCCAACATGTCTCTGGTCTCAGACTCAAACACTCGGGACACATCAGCTGAAATAAAGTCCACTTTGCTGCAAACATCTGCTGCTGTGAAAACAAAGTGGAAACATGAACGCAGCAGGAAAAGTCATTTTGAACGCTGCACACAAGATGACTTTTCTGTGGATCATCAGTGAAAATATTGTCCACAAGTGATTTCAGCAGCATGTGGTGGTTGAGGCCAGTGTTCCTTTAACAGCTGTTTCCTCTTGCTCACATCTGTTTGACAGAATCAAAGGAGTGAAATAGTTAGAAATGTGTTCCAGTTTGATCCAGGTGAAGTTGAAGAATTCAAAGTGAAAGAATTCAACAAGAGCCTCAACAGTCTTCTACTCTCCATCATGTTCAGCCTCTGGATTGAGACGTTTCAAACTGAAAAGTTCATTTCCTTTGGCTTCCAATGATTTTAGCAGCTCAAGTCTTTTTTCATTGACTCCTTTAAGAATAGATTTGGACTTGTTCTTAAATGTTGTGTTTGAACACCTTCACTTTGTTGTTTTATGGATGTTATTTTGGAGTTTGTTGTTCAGCACATTGGTCAACTCTTGTTGTTTAAATCTGCTTTATTAATAAAGTTGATCTCATTTGATTCATGGATCAGCCTGTATTCTATATTTATACAACATGTAATGATGTTACACAACTATTTGATGTTTTTTCTAAGAGAATGGCTGAACTTTAGGACTTGATGACAGTTTTTCTACCTGATTGTTGTTTATTTGATGAAGAAATGTGATTTGATGTCTCTGTGATTTAAATGTGTCTGGAATGACAAAAAGAAAAAAGAACTTGAACAAGTTTCTGTCCACAGTCACACTGACTAAAGCTGACACATTAAAGCTGGTCAAACTTTGCTCGGCGGCTCCTCTCATCACTCCGTCCTGGAGTTTATTGCTGAAGGCTGTTTTTGTCCAAGTGGACAAATGTCTGAGCCTGAAGACCAAGGAGACAGCAGCTGTTCAGATCCTGAACAAGGATCCAGATGTTTCCAGGACTCTGATAAAGAGGTTGATCCCAGACGTGTGTTCATGAAGATTCAACACTTTTCTTTCTGCTCTGCTTGAAGATGCACCACAAGCTGCTCATCTTTCATGACATCATCTAGTTTGTGTTGATTAAACACTAATCCTTCTTAAACTACATCAGATGGGTCTAAATCCAGTGACATATTTACAAGTTGCCATGGGAACACAGAAACTGAAAGATGTAGAGCTGAAGAGCAGCTCAGTTCGAGCTCTTATTTTGAAGAGCAGCAGCACTCCCAGCACCGGAAGTTGTTCAGTTGTGACGTCAGTGTTTGTTGTTCTGCTCCGTAGCTACGAGCTGAAGGCCTTTTCTCTCGACTGCTGCTCAAATGAGTTGAAGTGAACGTTCATTGAGCTGTAACATCTGTAAATGTTGCTGACCGGAAGTGAACAGATGTGGAGACAGCGGCTCAAACAGCTGGAAGCAGAGGAAGAAGAAAAGTCTGAGGATTTTGGAAGTAGAGCTGCAGCTCAGGAACAAACGGAGCAAGACACATGTTAGATGCTGTTTTCAGTCCCAACCATCAACTGCATCTTTTAGGTTTGTGTCTTTATTCTTTCTCTCCAGTGACTTTGTTACAAGTTAGTAGCACTTTTCTGGAAGATAAAGGAGTTACTTTAGTGACTCATTAGACTGACCCAGATCCATAAAGTGAACTGGATTTACCAACTTTATTGAAATCCTAAATGATCACTCCAATGCTGTGAGCGCCAAATGAAGCTGCACGTCAGCTTGGCCTTTTTGTTTTCCTTCGTGATGAGAAGCTACGTGTGGATTTAGCTCCGTGATTTATTTCAATTACTGATGAAAAAAGACCTCTTGTGAGTCAAATACTTTATTCTGTGATTTAGTTCCAAGCTGCTGCTGCCAGAGGCTTGTAACACTGCAGCTTCTTGGCTGTGGAGAGGAAGTTAGTTCACTCCGTTAGCATCTGTAGCTGTTAGCATGTGTAGCTGTTAGCATCTGTAGCTGTTAGCATGTGTAGCTGTTAGCATCTGTAGTTTTTAGCATGTGTAGCTGTTAGCATATGTAGCTGTTTGCATCTGTAGCTGTTAGCATCTGTAGCTGTTAGTGTCTGTAGCTGTTAGTGTCTGTAGCGGTTAGTGTCTGTAGCTGTTAGCATCTGTAGTTGTTAGCATTTGTAGATGTTAGCATCTGTAGCTGTTAGCATTTGTAGCTGTTAGCATTTGTAGCTGTTAGCATCTGTAGCTGTTAGCATCTGTAGCTGTTAGCATTTGTAGCTGTTAGCATCTGTAGCTGTTAACACCTGTAGCTGTTAGCATGTGTAGCTGTTAGCATGTGTAGCTGTTAGCATGTGTAGTTGTTAGCATCTGTAGCTTTTAGCATGTGTAGCTGTTAGCATGTGTACCAGTAGCTGTTAGCATGTGTAGCTGTTGGCATGTGTAGCTGTTAGCATCTGTAGCTGTTAGCATGTGTAGCTGTTAGCATCTGTAGTTGTTAGCATGTGTAGTTGTTAGCATGTGTAGTTGTTAGCATGTGTAGCTGTTAGCATGTGTAGCTGTTGGCATGTGTAGCTGTTGGCATGTGTAGCTGTTGGCATGTGTAGCTGTTGGCATGTGTAGCTGTTAGCATATGTAGTTGTTTGCATCTGTAGCTGTTAGCATCTGTAGCTGTTAGTGTCTGTAGCTGTTAGTGTCTGTAGCTGTTAGCATCTGTAGTTGTTAGCATTTGTAGATGTTAGCATCTGTAGCTGTTAGCATTTGTAGCTGTTGGCATGTGTAGCTGTTGGCATGTGTAGCTGTTGGCATGTGTAGCTGTTAGCATATGTAGCTGTTTGCATCTGTAGCTGTTAGCATCTGTAGCTGTTAGCATCTGTAGCTGTTAGTGTCTGTAGCTGTTAGTGTCTGTAGCTGTTAGCATCTGTAGTTGTTAGCATTTGTAGATGTTAGCATCTGTAGCTGTTAGCATTTGTAGCTGTTGGCATGTGTAGCTGTTGGCATGTGTAGCTGTTGGCATGTGTAGCTGTTAGCATATGTAGCTGTTTGCATCTGTAGCTGTTAGCATCTGTAGCTGTTAGTGTCTGTAGCTGTTAGTGTCTGTAGCTGTTAGTGTCTGTAGCTGTTAGCATCTGTAGTTGTTAGCATTTGTAGATGTTAGCATTTGTAGCTGTTAGCATTTGTAGCTGTTAGCATCTGTAGCTGTTAGCATCTGTAGCTGTTAGCATTTGTAGCTGTTAGCATCTGTAACTGTTAACATCTGTAGCTGTTAGCATGTGTAGCTGTTAGCATGTGTAGCTGTTAGCATGTGTAGTTGCTAGCATCTGTAGCTTTTAGCATGTGTAGCTGTTAGCATGTGTACAAGTAGCTGTTAGCATGTGTAGCTGTTGGCATGTGTAGCTGTTAGCATCTGTAGCTGTTAGCATGTGTAGCTGTTAGCATCTGTAGTTGTTAGCATGTGTAGTTGTTAGCATGTGTAGTTGTTAGCATGTGTAGCTGTTGGCATGTGTAGCTGTTGGCATGTGTAGCTGTTGGCATGTGTAGCTGTTGGCATGTGTAGCTGTTAGCATATGTAGTTGTTTGCATCTGTAGCTGTTAGCATATGTAGCTGTTAGTGTCTGTAGCTGTTAGTGTCTGTAGCTGTTAGTGTCTGTAGCTGTTAGTGTCTGTAGCTGTTAGCATCTGTAGTTGTTAGCATTTGTAGATGTTAGCATCTGTAGCTGTTAGCATTTGTAGCTGTTGGCATGTGTAGCTGTTGGCATGTGTAGCTGTTGGCATGTGTAGCTGTTGGCATGTGTAGCTGTTAGCATATGTAGCTGTTTGCATCTGTAGCTGTTAGCATCTGTAGCTGTTAGTGTCTGTAGCTGTTAGTGTCTGTAGCTGTTAGTGTCTGTAGCTGTTAGCATCTGTAGTTGTTAGCATTTGTAGATGTTAGCATCTGTAGCTGTTAGCATTTGTAGCTGTTGGCATGTGTAGCTGTTGGCATGTGTAGCTGTTGGCATGTGTAGCTGTTAGCATGTGTAGCTGT
>JBBPBX010036231.1:0-31598 GCA_038048925.1 Garcialebias charrua | reverse complement strand
GTGAAGGAAGCTGTTTGTTAAGAGACAAAACCCTTCTCTTAACAGAGGGGGAGGTCTCAGATTCCAACTTTCAAAAACGTATAATGCAGCTTTAAGACTGATTCCCAGACGATTTTCACACTTGATGGGAACAGAGGAGCCTCATCTGTGAAGTAGACTAACAAAAACCCTAAGAAACCCCTACTGTTAAGGTGGGAGATGTGATTTGTCAATCTACATAGGTACATGTATGTGTGTATTTTATCTCAGCCTTTAAAACCTGAACCCCCACTCTCTGCCCTTTGAATTGAGAAAGCTCCTCGGATGAGAAGCGAAACGTTTTCTGTTACAAATAAAGTCCAGTTGTTTAAGTACAGTATTGAACATTTTTTGAAGTGATAGAAGTCGTAATAATAAATATAAACAGGAAAACAATAGTGTGAACAGCGTTCACACTATTAGTGGCTCTAAATTATGTTTCTGTGTGCAGCAACCCAGATGGTCGTGTTTTTCTCATGAAGCTGCAATGTCACACACTGATCTGCTGAGACTCAGTTCTGTGTCACAGCGGTTCACCCAAACATGACTCACGATCCTGCTGAGTGTAATCGCATCACAGACTCGTCCTTTCACCTCTCCACCTTCACTCCCACCTTCCTTGTCCTCTTTGTTCTCTCAGCAGCTCACATTCCACTTCATTCTGTTCGTTAGAGTTGTCTCGTGATATTTCTGCTCCTAAAATGTGGACCAAATCCAGTCCAAAGCCTTAAAACACATCCCATGACCAGGGTTCACGTTCTGTTATCGTGCTATAACAGTCGAACCATCTCATAGCGGAAAGTCTCTGCAACTTTAAACGTGGGATGCAGGCAAGCCGTCACTAATCTGGGGTGATGTCAGTCTTTGGAAGATCATCGATTGTCCTTGATGCCATTTCTGGGCTTTTGCTGGTGTCTTATTTTAGCTTTGCAGACTAATGATTCATCACAGAGCAGGAAGAAGCACAAATTCTTTCATGTCTGTGTGCATGTATCTTAGGAAAAAAAAGAGAGACTGAAGCTTACTAGCTAAATTGTGAAGTAATCTGTGGGTTTGGGACATCTGATAAGCGGTGTGCAGTGCGGCACTGCAGCAGTAATAACATCCCAGTCTGTAGCGTTTATGTCCACTGTTGCTACCCCCTCTGGGGTAAAACACTATGAATTAATGTTAAAACATCGCACAAATACCTCATAAAATCTAAAATAAATCACTTATGTTTATAAACTGACTCCATGTAAAAATGAAACAGCTCCCCAGGATCATAATAATTTGGTTAGATTAGATTAGTGTTTGATATTTGCCACTAAATGTTTTTAATACAATAATTTAGGCTTTTATAGAAAGGCCTAGCATTTCTGGATGAACTGCATATCCGCCACATTTCATGTCAAAGTTGTACACACATCTCACTTTATTTGCTGGTGAAGATTCTCAGTCGTCCAGGACATGATAAATCAAAAAGGCGTTCAATACAAGATCAACTGGACTTTATTTGTAACAGAAAACGTTTCGACTCCCATCCGGGAGGCTTTCTCAATTCCATGAACAACTGTGAGAAGTTTGGAGTTATAACAGAACCACGCACCATCATATGTAAATTTCAAGCTGAGGTAACACATACATGTAAATTGACAGATCACACCTTAACAGTAGGGTGTTCCCTTGAGGTCTCTGACAGAAGACACAACACTGTATGTAAACTCACTCTATTCTTCCACTTGGGTGGTTCCACTTCAAGTGCAGGTCCTCTACCAGAGGCCTGGGAGTTTGAAGGTTCTGTTCAGTATCTTAGCTGTTCCTAGGACTGCGGTCTTCTGAACAGAGTTCTCTGAGGCTGTTCTTGGATCTGTTGGAGCCACTACAACGATCACTGGCACCTCTGAGGCCTTGACTCTCCACAACTTCCTCTTTCATCCATCCGTCCATTATCTTTTCCCGCTTCTTCCTTTCCGGGTCACAAGGGTCTCTGGTGCCCATATCCAGCTATCTTTGTGCAAGAGGTGGGGGACACCCTGGACAGGTCTCCAGTCCATCACAGGGACACAAAGAGACAAACAACCATTCACTCTCTCTCTCACCTAGGGACAATTTAGAGTTACCAGTCAGCCTAACATGCATGTTTTTGGTCTGTGGGAGGAAACTGGAGTACCCGGAGGAAACCCACTCATGCACAGAGAGAACATGCAAACTCCACCCAGAAAGGACCCCTGCCAGGATTTGATCCAGCGACCTTCTCAGAGAGGCAACAACTCTACTATCTGCACCACCCATATCCTCTTTCAGCCTTTAGCATTTTTTCAGGTTCTTGCTGACATTACAGTCACTTGGGATTGCTACAATATCACCACTGCCTTCTGCAGCTTGTCGACCACCACAGTGTCCATTTGGTTAGTCATCACCTTTTGAACTGTAGGCTTTCCAGTCCATACTCAGCACATCTGCTCCTATACTATTCCAGCCTCTTGGTTATGGCGTTTCATGTATGCTTTGTCTCTTTGGATCTTACATATCATGTTGGGACTGTCTCAGGTGCACCGCCTGCATCTCGAACCCTTTCTGGTGTGGAAGACCATATTGTTCCAGTAGCCCATTTCTCATCAGCTCATTCTGGTTCTGGATTCTCCTGGCACAAACTTTGTTGTCTGGGGAACACCCGAACCAGCATGGCTTCAGCAGTTCAGTGTCTTTCCCTCTTTACGAAACTGAGATTGCTCAGGAGTTGGGAGCACCAGAGTTTGAACCCTAAACCCCTGATGTTCATACATCAAAGCCGTGTTGGCACTTTCACTTTTATCTCGTTATTCTTAAATTAGCAAAGTTATTGGACTCCATGGACAGATTCAAGAAGTCCTTAGTCCCTCAAGCCATCAGACTGTTCAACTCCGCCCTGTACCATAAAACTAGAGCCTTGTAAATCTGTGGTACCCCAGACATTTATGTATACCATACCATTTTATTTATAGAGCTCTTAAAACAGCAACAAGGCCAACCAAAGTGCTGTATGTGTATGCATTTATATATCCATGTACATATGCATATGTATACATGTATGTGTATGTATGCTTAGATGTATATAAGTATGTATATATAGAGGTTAATCATGAATGTAGTACTCCCAACCACCTTGTGTATGTGCATATTGCCTTTTTCCAAATTTGTATATCCTGCTTCTTTTATTGATTACCCAGTAGGTGTCAGTTTCTACCTAGTTGTCATTATGTACCCAAGGATGATCATTTTGTGCCTGTCTGTTGCTGTTTTATACCCACCAGTTGGCATTTTGTACCTGTCTATTATTTTCTTTAAAAAAATTAATAAATACATTTGCATGCCTCTTTTATGATTGTCTATTGTTGTCGTTGTTGTCCACTGTTGTCATCGCTCTTTGTTAAAGAAAAAACAGGTCTCTCTTGTAAATGAGTCCCCGAGGCTCAATGGGATTAACCTGTATAAATAAAGGTTAAATGAATTATTTCATATGCAGGTTTTTTTCTTCTTCCATGTAATTAGAACATGCTATTGGATGCCTCGAATTCCCCCCTGGGATTAATAATCTATTAATAATCTATCTGTCTGTCTGTCTATCGTCATTTTTATCTTTGTGAAGGTTGCTTAGCTGTGGCGGCCATCTTGAATGGGGCTGGCTCAAAGTAAAGCAGTTGTAGATGTAATTTATAGCACAATTCCAAAGTTTTGCTCTCTTTAGTCTGACTTTCTGTCCTCCACTGATCAAAACATACTATATTTAGTTTGTCTCCAGAGAGCTTGTCTGGCCATGAACCTCACATCTCTCTGTCTCATTTTTTTAATTTTATTCTTTTCCCATGACAGAATCGGCGCAGCCGGTCTCCGTCTCCGTTACTGTGATGCTGCAGATGCTCTTCTCTTCTCAGACTCAATGGACTCGTTGACGTCACAGTTCAGCGTTAATATTTTATTTGTGCTCTCTTGCAGTGGCTCACGCACAGGACACACACCACCACTCCACAGAGAAGCCCCTGATTCAGTGCTACAAGTGCAAGGAGCCATGTAAGGGCGAGGTTCTCCGCGTGCAGAACAAGCACTTCCACCTGAAGTGCTTCACCTGTAAAGGTACAGCAACACGTTGAGACTGAGCCAAGAACCTCAATATTTGGTGCTGAATAATTATTTTACACCTATAATTTGCTGGTAATTGCGCTCAGCCATAATTCATGTCGGCGGAATATTATTACAAGATGACTGATGAATAAATGATGTGTTTACAATCTGATAATGAACCCACAGACGGCTTGAACAAGTCACTTTTTTCTTTTTTCCTAAAGAGAAAATGTGGGAGTTGTGTGAAAATCTGCAGCCAGAATGTGAGGCCTTGTAATTCATTGCTAATTTAAAACCACCGCAGTAGTACGACGTGCGCTTCCGTTCATTGAGTTCAAAATGAGCAAGCTGTACGCCGACGTCGAAGGATTGGAGTTGTGAATGTTTGTAGTTTTTGAGGTGAGTATTTTTCTGGACTGAAATTAGACAATGCAAGTAAACTTTAATGTTTTTAGTTTTTGTTTTGTTTTTTTTTTTTCCATTTATAGATGGCCTCCCTTCACACCTTATAGCCATCCTCTCACTCCAATATGTATTTTTATTTATTTTTTTAATAGAGAGAAAGAAAGAAAAGAGAAAGTGAGACAACAAAACAACAATTATCCACAAAAAGAGCACAAGGCAAACACACCAAACCTCCGTCCACAATCCTGCAAAGCACATGACAGAACACAGCAACGAAACATACAAGCATAAAGACTGATAATATTCATGACCTTGCAGTAGATTTCTATAAATACACATACCCATACCTACAAATATATATACAGTATACATACATATATATTTATATTCATTTATATACCCATCTACATATATCTACATATACATCCCTGCATCCATTTGTGTGTGGTTGTGAGCATGCATAAGTGAATAAGGTTCCTCCAATAGAACATTTAGTAGCGATTGTGAAGCATCAGAGATCCGTCCCCCCAAAGCCCGAGACAGACGAAGGGGCGATCAAAGCCCAAGACCCCAGGAAGGACCCCGAGCCCAGAGTCCCCAGGACCACCCGAACAGGACGAGCCACTCGTCCACTCCCCAGATCCGACCAAGTGGAAGAACCGGACGAACCCCACCAGGGACCACACACAATGACCCCCCGGGGTCAACAGCGACAATACACAGGCCCCCGCCGGAGCCCGCTGCACCGACGTAGCCCCAGGGCCGGTCACCGAGGCTCGGGCACCGGGGACGCCCATCCCTCAGGTCCAGACCCGACAGGACCAGAGGACCCGAGCCCCACCAGGCAGCCACCAGGCCGAGCCGACAAACGCCCAAGCGCCCAGCCCCAGATAGTGAGGGCCCCAAGCACGCCCGCAGGCAGAGGAACACCCACCAGGGGGCCACGTGGCAGGAGCGCGACACTAGGTAGCCTCAGAAGTATCAGAGAGGGGGCAGTCCAAGTCCCAGCCTGACACTTAAACATTCATACACAGACACACTCATTCAGACCCACCCTCATCCTCACCCTCAGTCACAGAAAGACAAACAATAACGACACGCTCCATTCATAATCCCGATGCACACTCTATACCCCCTAGGTCCAAGACATGTACCTGCTCCCTACATGGGGCAGCCCACATCCAAACCCAGGAGGTAGACCCATTCATTCTGGGGTGGAGAGCAGCAGACGTCCAAGATCCGGCCCACCCCGCGCCCTGCCGACAGGACAGGACAGGACACCCGAGCCCAAGCAGCCCCAGAGGGAGCGCACTGCCAGCCCCGCCCACGGCGAACCCGCAGGCCCCGAACCCCCCCACACCCCAGCACAACCCCTGACGGCCCACCCCCAGAATGTCCGCCAGGCAACCAGGGGGGTAAGAGAAAAATAAATAAATAATATATAAATAAATACATAAATAAATAAAATTGAAATTAACAAATCAAGACCCCGACACACACACCCCCGTCCCCAAATGTACTGTTGGTGAGTGTTGTTGTAAAGTGTACTTAAAAGGGAAAGAGAAGGAGCAAAGGCTAGCATTGTACCAGTTTCCCCTCCACTCCAACTCTAACCCAGGCCCTAATTGTCTAGATGCATAATGTTGAGTGAGCATAGGCATGGGGGCGAGATTGATGTCATCCCGCCACCCATAGCCATAGTGCTCACTCCATTCCCTATATGTGACTTTTATGAAGATGTTTATGAATGAATGTCTAAAGTGTATATAAAATTGAGTCCCAGGTGCTCTTAACAACAGAGATGTAAAACCATTGCAGCACACCCGAGACCCAAATTCCCTACATGTATTAATTTAAGATGAAGAGGGCGGAGGTGCGTGTTGAGGGATGGGGAGAAAAATATCTGCAGGAACAGTGCTCCCACAGCGAGTCAGCTCCCCCGCTGACCCTGCTTACCCCCCCAGCTCGCCAAGGTCCACCCAAGGAGCGAGGTAAAGGAAACACCTCTCCGACCGCCAGGCCATTGAGCCAAGACCAGAGAGGGACACGGCCCCGAGGGCCGCCAACAGCAGAACCAACAGCCCACACCCACCAGGGCCGCCACGACCCCTGCGAACCGCAGTCAGCCCGCCGTCCAAGAAGACACAAAATCCCACATGGACGACACGGCCAAGAGCGCCCGCCCAACCGCCGACAGAGCCAGGAAGCACCAAGAACAGGCCCCAACCGGGGCCCGCACACCGGCCAAGCATAGTCCAAGACCATCATCCAGGACATCCACTTAATCCCCACCCCAGAAGAAATACTACACCCACCCTTCATATTAACAACTTTCAGAACACATAACACATTAGACACCCAGGCTGGGTTTGCCCGCCCCCTCCCATTGGCCACCAGTCACGCCCCCAGACACCCACCCCCCAGCATATGAACCCCAACCCACCAGCGAGCCGAGAGCCCCCGGCCAGAGCCGGGCACCAGAGCGCCAGCCAGCCCATAGCCCGGCGACCCGCCCGCCAGAGCCCAAGACCCCCGACCCCCACCAAATTTTTTTTTTTATAAAATTTAAAAAAAAAAAAATGTTTTTTAGTTCAAGGTACTTGTGAGTAGGAGTTACACTGTGGAGAAGAACAAAAGTAGTTTTTTTGTTTTGTTTTAGGCGGCGCAGAGTGACAGAACGTGGTGAGTGGAGGGAGCGATTTTCTCCACAACCAGGTGCAGTGGCGGAGCCAAGGGGGGGGCCAATGGTGGCCTTGGCCACCTACGATTCAACTTTGGCCACCCCAATTGTTTGAGGAAACTATCGGGGAATTTTGGTCAAGGTTTATGGATGTTTTTAACTACTATGGCTGACAGCGTTAAGTGCCCATGAACCATGTGTTGAGTTAGCAGAGAGTTATTTTCTCTCTCAGAGAGGATTGAATGAGGAGCTGATTTAATCCTGTATGTGCAGCTGGATGGCTGAGGTCACCAGTCTGCCTGTGAGCGGTGAGAGCTGATAAGCTCACATTATCACATTCACCAGATTATCTAAAGGACCTTCTTGCACCATATTCATCCACCCGGTCTCTACGATCACAGAACAGTAATCTACTTCACATTCCACGAACCAAATTAAGGACCATGGGAGACCGGGCATTCTCTGTGGCTGCTCCCCGCCTATGGAACTCCCTCCCTGACTATCTGAGAGCTCCACAGTCACTGGTTGACTTTAAAAAAGGCTTAAAGACCTTTCTTTTTAAGCGAGCCTACTTTGCCTCCACATGATTTTATCTCTGATTTTAGTTGATATTATCAATGTTTTTAGTTGATTTTATTACTGATTTTTGTTATTTTATCATTAATTTTACTTGATTTTATCACTTGTTTTTATTTGATTATTGATTTTAGTTGCACTTTGTAGCACTTTGAGATTTTTGTTAATGAAAAGTGCGTTACAAATTAAATTCATTATTATTATTATTATTATAAGCTTATAAATACAAACCTCACACGCTGCATGTGGCAGATGACTGAGCTCCATGCAGGTAAAACTTCTGTACGACTGTGTGACCTGTTGTGATTCACCTGCTGCACAAACATGCAAAATACATCAACTTTACTCTCTAAAGTTCAATAGTACTTTGGGGCTTTTTGTAATATTCTAAGCTGGCACAATCCAGATGCTTTGATATATAAATTGTATAAAAAAAAAGGTTAAACTTGTAGAGATAAATAGACTTCAAAAGATTTGGAACGTTTCAACGAGTGAAAAGTTAAGGTGGTATTTCCACCAAGTTGACTCAAAAAGAGAAAGTATTCAAATTATTGTTGCAGATTCAGTAGATCTTGAGTCTTTGAAACTACAGTAATGAGCTATGTGGGTGTGTTTGAGTAGCAAGTTGTTGAAAATTACAGCCTGTTTTGTGTGCACAGATTATTAAATTAAAGCTGGGCAGATCGTAAGTTCTATGACATACTGTACTGTATTTGCCCTGATGCATGCTCAATAATCCAGGTAGAAAAATCTAAAAAAGCTAAGTCTGGTCCTCTGGACATTCAAAAAACAAAAAAACAAAACAAAGCAAAAAATTGTAGAAACGTTTCGTCTTTCGTCCGAAAGACTTCCTCAGTCTGAGGTGCTGGGTTCAGCTCAGTCTTATAAATAGCACCCTCTCACAGTGTTACACAACCAGTTGGCTGATGACAGCCTGAAACCAGCTGCTCACATGATCAAGGAGGACCATCAGCCTAACAATGGATCGTGAAAGCAGAGAAGAAACCCAAACAGGACTCCAGCCAGCCATCAGGTGAAAAGAAGGAACCCAGACCCAGACCAGTGGCCATTCCATATGTTGCAGGGGTTTCAGAGACATTGAGACGTTTATTTTCTAAACACAACGTCCCAGTGGCTTTTAAACCTCAAAATACATTACGGCAAAAACTGGTTCATCCCAAAGATCCAGTCCCCCGGCAAAAACAGAGTAACATTGTGTATGCTGTTCAGTGTCAGGAGGGCTGTGATCAGTCTTATATCGGGGAAACTAAACAGCCACTGGCCAAAAGGATGGCCCAGCACAGAAGATCAACATCATCAGGTCAGGACTCTGCAGTCTACACTCATCTCCAGGCCAGCGGTCACTCTTTCAGGGATGAAGATGTTCACATCCTTGATAGAGAGGAACGATGGTTTGAGAGAGGAGTAAAGGAGGCCATCTTTGTGAAAAGAAACCGCCCATCATTAAACAGGGGTGGAGGCCTCCGAGTTCAACTGTCCCCCTCCTACAATGCTGTGATTGCTGGTATCACTCAGCCCTCTGTGAATAGCAAACAACCATCAGGGTGCTAACGATCCATTGTTAGGCTGATGGTCCTCCTTGATCATGTGAGCAGCTGGTTTCAGGCTGTCATCAGCCAACTGGTTGTGTAACACTGTGAGAGGGTGCTATTTATAAGACTGAGCTGAACCCAGCACCTCAGACTGAGGAAGTCTTTCGGACGAAAGACGAAACGTTTCTACAATTTTTTGCTTTGTTTTGTTTTTTTGTTTTTTGAATGTCCAGAGGACCAGACTTAGCTTTTTTAGATGTACTGTATTTGGTTTTCATCATTTGGCTGATGCCGCAGCCTCGGGCGTTCTCTATCATAACTAAAGCTCCTGTGCAGCTTTAGTGCCTTTTATACAAGCTGGAGGCTCTAGGACAAAACTGAGATAGGTTTGAAACAGGTTTGAGATTCCTGCAATAACGTTGCAACAATTTTGAGACAAAATGTGGTTCGGTAACTATTTGAACATGTTCAGACTTTTAAGTGACAAAACTGAGCTTTTACACCTCAAGTGAGGAAATTGAGAACCCCCAAGAACTTTTTTTTTTGTCGTTTTGGAGGCTGCACGCCATGTTTTCCTTCAGTCGGAGCCCAGAGAGATACTGCCTTAAGAGCGACTTCTTCAAGCTCAGAGTTGAACTTTTGGTTAGTAAATTGACATCAAATAATAAAATTTAAACTGTGATTGTGTAAAAATCCAGTTCAGAACAGTAATCTACTTCACATTCCACGAACCAAGTTAAGGACCATGGGAGACCGGGCATTCTGTGTGGCTGCCCCCCGCCTATGGAACTCCCTCCCTGACTACCTGAGAGCTCCACAGTCACTGGTTGACTTCAAAAACGGCTTAAAGACTTTTCTTTTTAAGCAAGCCTATTCTGCCTCCACATGATTTTATCTTTGATCTTGGTTGATATTATTATTGATTTTACTTGATTTTATCACTTGTTTTATTTATTTATTTTTTAAGCAGGCCTATTCTGCCTCCACATGATTCTGTCTTTAATCTTAGTTGATATCATTATTGATTTTACTTGATTTTATCACTTGTTTTATTGTTGTAGCACTTTGAGATTTTTATTAATGAAAAGTGCGGTATAAATTGAATTTATTATTATTATTATTATTACGCTGTACAATGTATGGCTACCAAAAGTTATAGACTACTGTATTCCCAATCGAGTTCACAGTTTGATGTATTTTCTCCAGGAGTTTATCCAAAGCTGAATTGAAACCGTTGAGTTAATTTATGCTTTTATAACAAGATGATCTGTGTTTAGCTTGTTGCTGTCAGTTTCCTGACAAGCCTCCGTTTATAAAACATCCAGGAAGCATCAGAGGTGGGTGTAAAAGATACCTTTGGTAAAACGTCAAACTGAACCGGTAACTCCAGAGTTTTTATAAGCTTCCCACGGCCAAACAGTCCAGTGTGACCTGAAACTGCTCCGCTGAACCTTTTGCAGCTAATCTGAGACTGGAATAGTGTTAGAGATTCTGCTTCGTCCACAAGGACTCAGAAACCAATCAAACCCTGAGATTAGCTTTAAATCTGGTCTTTCTTGGTTAGCGATTGTCACGGCCAGCGTAAGGAGAGCAGCACGTTGGTTGACCTCACATGGCCCAAACCTTATAATTTCATGTATTTGTTCTCATTACATCAACGCACAAAACCTTTTTCATTTCCCTGAAATAATTTAATATAACTTTCATACATCTGTCTTTTTCAAGTTTTCTTTTACTTGTAATTCGATGTGAGGCGGCAGATGAAAAGTGCAGGTCCGTGGGACGTCAGAGTCAGAGGCCGCCTGATCTCCAGGGCTGGTTTTCTCTTGACTTTGTGTTCTCACGAGCTAATCGCATCATCCCTGAGTCCTAATGTAATTAAAGCTGAATCTGTCCCTCACCCTCTTCATTCATCCCAAGGCTTTGGTCGGGCTAGTTTCGTAAGACCTGTTTATCTCAAACGTCTAACTATTTTAGCTCTTAGCTGCGTAAAGCTATTTCAATTTAAGCTCACTTTGAAAAGGTAAACTTTGAGTGAAAAACACGCGTAGATCATGATCGGCGCTTGTGGGCAAACTTATACAGAGAATTAAAGTTTTTCAGGGTTTAAAACTTAACGTTTTATGTTTATATAAGCAGCATGCTCTGTTATTACCATAAGACTACTAAACAATCACATTGCAGTGATGTCGTATTAATGAAACTTGGTCGTTAGAAATAATAATGATGGGCAAACGTCAGTAATATTACTACAAAGTAGTTTATTGGTTTACTATTCATTTATTACTGTTGTAATTACCTTAAGACAGTTAAGCTTTTTACAAAGCTCAGACTATGACCAAATAAACTAAACTTATATTTCCAACAAGGTTGAGTCAGGTCCTCTGGACGGATTAAAAAAAGTAAAAAAAAACTTGTTGAAACGTTTTGTCTTTTATCCAAAGGACTTCTTCAGCCTGAGGAGCTGCAACAAACTCAGTCTTATAAATAGCACCTTCTCGTAGTGGATCAACCAGTTTGCTGATGACAGCCAAAACTAGCTTTTCACATGCAAAAGGAGGACCATCAACCTAACGATGGATCATTAGCACCCTATAATAATAATATAATAATAATCATTTTATTTAAAAGCGCCTTTCAGGACACCCAAGGACACTTAACAAACCAATACAGTGTAATACAGAGCAAACATTATCAGCGACAAATTGAAATATAAAATACATAAAGGATATAAAATGGAAGATAAAAATACATTTAGTAAAGTTAGTGATAAGCTAGTCTAAAGAGATGGGTTTTCAGGGCAGGGCCACCTTGATGGTTTCTTGCTATTCAGAAGGGGCTGAGTGAAACTAGCAATAACAGCATTGTAGGAGGGGGACAGTTGAACCTGGAGGCCTCCACCTCTGTTTAATGATGGACGGTTTCTTTTCACAAAGATGGCCTCCTTTACTCCTCTCTCAAACCATCGTTCCTCTCTATCAAGGATGTGAACATCTTCATCCCTGAAAGAGTGACCGCTGGCCTGGAGATGAGTGTAGACCACAGAGTCCTGACCTGATGATGTTGATCTTCTGTGCTGGTCCATCCTTTTGGCCAGTGGCTGTTTAGTTTCCCCGATATAAGACTGATCACCCTCCTGACACTGAACAGCATACACAATATTACTCTGTTTGTGCCGGGGGACTGGATCTTTGGGATGAACCAGTCTTTGCCGTAATGTATTTTGGGGTTTAAAAGCCATTGGGACGGTGCGCTTAGAAAATAAACGTCTCAGTTCCTCTGAAAATCCCGCAACATAGGGAACGACCACTGGTCTGGGTCTGGTCTAGGTCAAACCAGACAGTTGTTACAAACGTTTGTTTTTTCTTCAGAGCTGATTGAAGGATGTCATGTTACACTTCCCACTGCAGTTCACAGATAAACAGATCTTAGGCTGTCAGCAGAATGTATGGATGAGTTGGAAGGCTTTTTGTGTTTTTGAGATCCAGGGAACTAAACGAGCTCAACCCTCTGTGTCCTGAACAGTGTGCGGCTGCGACCTCGCCCAGGGAGGCTTCTTCATGAAGAATGGGGACTATCTGTGCATGCTGGATTATCAACGGATGCACGGCACCCGCTGCAACGGCTGCGGGGACTTTGTCGAGGGAGAAGTCGTCACTGCCCTGGGCAAGACATACCACCCTGCCTGCTTTGTCTGCACCGTCTGCAAGTAAGTTGTCCTCTGCGTTGATGCCGCTGCGATCGCTACATCTGACAAACCTTTGACTCACAGCGACCCTGACAAACTGCAGGAGACTCTCTACAGGCAACACATTTTGCCTTTACAGGTAGTCCCCGACTTACGACGGAGTTCCGTTCCTGCGCTGCGTCGTAACCCGAATTTCGACGTAAGTCGGAACATACGTAAATACTTCACCTTATACGTACAGTACTGTGTTTTACCAAACACTTAGCCTATCCTAACACAGTACCCTACATAATTATCAAAAAAAAACATACATTTGGGAGCCATAATGAAGGAAAAAAAGAGTTAATAACCTACTGGTATGCTGGTGACGCCGTTCCTCCGTCCCTCTTCCGTATTCTGTATTGCGTTTACGTCGTAAAACCGTCGTCCATAAAACAGCTTCTTTTCCACAGCTGCTGCCTGTCCAGCTTGCTCCAACGAGTTTTGTTTTGTTTTTTGAATGTCCAGAGGACCAGACTTAGCTTTTTTAGAGAGCACAGGCAGCTGTAGCCTCCGCAGCTAGTAAAACCGGAAACTGCGTAACTCGGCTTTTCAAAATAAAATTTTCAATTTTTTTTATTTTATTTTTTTATGGAAGGTGCGTCGTAACTGCGAAATGTCGTAAGTCGAGGACGTCGTAACCCGAGGACTACCTGAATATTTAAAAATAAAGCCATGATGTTGTTAACGCGAATAAAATTAATAAAGTTGTGAAAATGCCTCAGATCGGTGATAACTCATTAATATAATGCCAATCTTCTTGATAAATACAACAGAATGGTAGGTAAAATTTAAAAGTAGCATAAGAAGACAAAACAAAGACAAAGTCCCTCCAGAGAGTCTTGGGTCTTCCCTGAGGTCTCCTACCAGTTGAACATGCCTGGAGGCGTCATGGGAGCATCCTTACCAGATGGATGAAACATCTCAACTGGCTCCTCTGGATGTGGAGGAGCAGCGGTTCTACTCTGAGTCGCTCCTGATAACTGAACTCCTCGCCCTATCTCTAAGGGAAGTCCAGCCACCCTGCAGAGGAAACTCATTTAGATTTCTTGTATCTGCGAGCTCATCCTTTCTGTCTTTACCAGAGTTCATGACCATAGGTGAGGGTAGGAACGTAGACTGATAGGTAGACATTGAACTTCTCTACAGCTCGGCTCCTTCTTCACCACAACAGACCGGCACAGAGTCCACAGTACTGCAGACGCTGCACTGATCAGTCTGTCGATCTTACACTTCACTCGTGAACAAAATCCTGAGATACTTGAACTCCTCCACTTGAGGCAGAACCTCACCCCCAACCCAAAGAGAGTGAGTCATCCCTTTCTAACTGAGGACCATGGCCTCAGATTTGGATGTGATGATCTTCAACCCAGCCGCTTCACAATCGGCTGTTAACCGGTGAGAGATGAGGGTCATGGTTCGATGACACCAACGGGACCACATCATCTACCTTTACTGCCGACGGTACGAACCAAACTGTCACATAGCTTTTATAGGGACTGTATGGCTCATAACAACGGGCCCCCAATGCCATACTCATGGAGCACCCCCCCCCCACAGTGCACCTCAAAGAACACGGTCAAATGCCTTCTCCAGGTCCACAAAATATATGTAGACTTGCTGGGCACACTCCCCGAACACCTTGAGGACCATAGTGAGGGTAAAGAGCTGATCCAGTGTTCCACAGCCAGGATGGAACCCACATTGTTCCTCCTGGATCCAAAGTTCGACCATCAATCAGACTTTCTTCTCCCATATCCCTGAATAGACCTTACCAGGGAGAATAAAGACAAAGGGAAGTAATGCTCCTAAAATCGGAGCACACCCTACGATCCCCCGTTTTGAAGAGGGGGACCACCACTCCAGTTGAGCCAGTTTATTTATTTATTTATTTTACTTTGGTTGTTTGTATGTTGCAGTCATCACTCCAAGTTTAAATAAATCATGGAAGGCCCAGATAATAGATTACAGGTTTCTCTTGAAAAGGACTCAGTGAGTTTAGTAGTAGTAGTTTCTTTATTTCAGACACAATGTAAGATCCATATATGTATATAAAAAGAATAAAAAATAAAAAAATATTTAAAAAGTTTAAAAACTTTCCTATAGAGAAATAAAAGAAAAAGAAAAGATTTAAAAAAAAAAAAAGATTAAAAAGCTTTCCTATAGAGGCTCATCCGCCAATGAGTCCTTAAAATAGAAAAATATCTCACAGAGCTTAGTCCAGGGTTGGTCAGTGTAGTGATGATACAGTTTTCAGATTCAGACAATCTGCACATGCATCTATACATGAGGTTACGCAGCACCGCTGGGCAGGTAGGCACACCTGCATCTGCAAACATTTTGCTCGCACTGCTCCATCGAGGTACCCTCAGCATCATCCGAAGGCCATCATTATATGCCACAGTTAGTCTATACATACTGCTCTTTTTATAACGTCTCCACAGGTGAGCGGTGTACAAAGGAGTGCAGTAGGCCTTAAAGAGTTGGATCTTAACAGATGTTGAGCACATTCCAAACCTACGGATCAGCGTGTTAGCTTGTCCATAGAGCATACGACATTGTCTGTAAATGTCTCTATCATCTGACAGGTCTGCAGTCAAATAGTGCCCCAAATATTTATATTCATCACTGACATCCAGCCTGTTGCCCGACAGAAAGAAGTCAGGGAACATCAACTTGGAGTCTTCTCTGCTCCGCACAATCATGATGTTGCTTTTCTTCGCATTATATTTTATATCAAAGTCACTTCCATAGTCAGAGCACACCTGCAGCAGTTCTTGTAAGCCAGCAGAATAGGGACAGAAGATTACTAAATCATCGGCATACATAAGATGGTTGATGACCTTATTGCCGATTCATCACTGACATCCAGCCTGTTGCCCGACAGAAAGAAGTCAGGGAACATCAACTTGGAGTCTTCTCTGCTCCGCACAATCATGATGTTGCTTTTCTTCGAATTATATTTTATATCAAAGTCACTTCCATAGTCAGAGCACACCTGCAGCAGTTCTTGTAAGCCAGCAGAATAGGGACAGAAGATTACTAAATCATCGGCATACATAAGATGGTTGATGACCTTATTCCGACCCTACAACCTGTTCCACAGTCATTTAAAAGCTTTGACAGTGGGCGCCGTGGTGTAGTGGTAATGGCAGTCGTCTCCCGATCGGAAAGTTGGCGGTTCGACTCCCGGGACCCGCACCATGTGTCGTTGTGTCCTTGGGCAAGACACTTAACCCTGAGTTGCTCCCGGTAGGACTGGAAAGCACCTTGCATGGTAGTCTGCCGCCACCGGTTTATGAATGTGTGTAGCATTCAATATATGTGTAGCACTTTGAGATTTTCAGTAATGAAAAGTGCGTTATAAATTGAATTAATTATTATTATTATTATTATTATTATTGACAGGTCATCCATGTAAACATTGAACAAAAAGGGAGACAGGATGCTACCCTGTCTCACACCGTTTGAGACACCGAAGGGGTCCGATACAGAGTTTCCCCATTTAACATACATTTGTTGATTTGCATACCAAAAAACAAGAATCCTCACCGAACATTTGGGGACACCCCTCTTATACAACTTGCAGAACAGCTTTTCATGATTTACATAATCAAAAACCTTTGAGGCATCAATAAAACACATAAAAATGGAGGTGTGGTGTCTGTTGTATAGATCTAAAATTTATTTTAAAGCAAAGATGCACAAGTCTGTTCCATGTTGACGTTTAAACCCAAATTGATTGTCAGAGGTCAGCAAAAATCCTTCCAGTTTGTTCAAAATAGCCCTGGCCAGCACCTTAGATAAGGTGCTGGCCAGGGCTATAGGCCTGTAATTATCTCTACTGTTAATTCTACCAGCTCTATCTTTCACAATCGGAACTAAAATGACAGACAGTAATTTGTCAGGTAGAACTCCATGAACCAGAAAGCCCATAAAACATATGGCAAGTAGAGGGCATAATTTCCTGCTTGCATATTTCAGATGCTCAGCAGATACCCTGTCTGACCCACTTGACTTGTTGTTATCCAGCTTCATCACGATCTCAGAGATTTCTTTTGGGGACACAACCACATTTTCATTTCCATCAATATGTCCAACCATAAATGAATTACTTTTAACAGCATTAAAAATATCTTCATAATGTTTCAGATATAAATAAACAGATTAACCTGTATAAATAAAGGTTGAATGAAAAAAAAAAAATTCAACATCCATGACCTCTGATCGCAGCTGGATGAATTAATCTGGTCCAGAACGTTCACGCTGCCACGTTTCTCTGGAGCTCATCGTAAATCATCTACTTGTGAGTTCCGTTAGCCCAACGTGTGGTGGCAAACAAAGATGAGGACGTTTCAGTTGTACGGTAGGAAGGCGTGCGTCATTTCTGCTCACGGGGTGACTGACCGAGCGCCCCGGGCAGACAGTGCTGACACTCGTCTTCATCACACGGCCTGTGTTCATAGCGTGTGCCGGGGGCCGACAGCTCATGTTGATTTGTTAACTGGTTGTCTTCCAGACGTCCGTTTCCTGCCGGAGACAGGGTGACCTTTAATGGGAAGGACTGTCTGTGTCAGTACTGCGTCGAGCCCATGTCTCCAGGACCGAAGGACGTCCTGGGCTCCAGCAGTAAGTAGGACGCCACCTTCACACAATGCAACCCCGGGGTGGACAAAGTTTTAAAGGGTTCGGTCTGTAGCCCTGAAAGTATGTGTTGGAGATGACTCTCAGCTACTACCACACCAGAAGTCAGCTCAGTGTCTGTAAAGTTGACAGAGTTTGAGCCATTTTTTGTGTTTCTTAATGTCAGTTAGCTGTTTCAGGTTGATTCCAAAGGTGAAGTGGGTGTAGATGTGCATCCAGGAATGACGTTCAGAGAGTTTTATCACACTCTGTCATTGTATCGTGACATTTCTTTTCTTTAAACCAGAGTCAGACTAGTCTGTGACTGATGGATTAGGAGAATTGGTGACTCCCAGTTGCAACAAAGTCTAATTTTCAGTTGCAGACTTGCTGAATGCTGAGGGTTTGAATGACACATTTTTTTAAATCTTCTTATTTTTGTGTGCAGCGGTTGAAAACCTGTAATCTAGGCTGTGTATATTATCTTGTTTATGATTTAATCTACTGAAGTACATTTAAGAGATGAAATATGCAGACGTGAACGAGTTGTTTCAAGAACTTATCACAATTGTCCATCAGCGGTGTCAGTTTTAGACCTGGATCAGGGCTGTAGCCTCAGGTGTGTTCTGTTGTAAGAGCTCCCACGCAGGTGTCAGCTTTAACCCTCTAGATAGAACTACATTAATCACACAAATAATAAATCCATCCATCCATCCATCCATCCATCCATCTTCTTCCGCTTATCCGGGGTCGGGTCGCGGGGGTAGCAGCCTAAGTAGGGAGGCCCAGACTTCCCTCTCCCCAGCCACTTGGAGCAGCTCCTCCGGGGGAATCCCAAGGCGTTCCCAGGCCAGCCGAGAAACATAGTCCCTCCAGCGCGTCCTGGGTCTTCCTCTGGGTCTCCTCCCGGTGGGACATGCCCGGAACACCTCACCAGGGAGGCGTCCAGGAGGCATCCTAACCAGATGCCCGAGCCACCTCAACTGGCTCCTCTCGATGTGGAGAAGCAGCGGCTCTACTCCGAGTCCCTCCCGGATGACTGAGCTTCTCACCCTATCTCTAAGGGAGAGTCCAGACACCCTGCGGAGAAAACTCATTTCAGCCGCTTGTATCCGAGATCTTGTTCTTTCGGTCATAACCCAAAGCTCATGACCATAGATGAGGGTGGGAACGTAGATCGATCGGTAAATTGAGAGCTTTGCCTTTTGACTCAGCTCTCTCTTCACCACGACAGACCGGTACAGCGCCCGCTTCACTGCGGACGCTGCACCTATCCGCCTATCGATCTCACGCTCCAGTTTTCCCTCATTCGTGAACAAGATCCCGAGATACTTAAACTCCTCCACTTGGGGCAGGACCTCCTCCCCGACCCGGAGAGGGCATGCTACCCTTTTCCGGCTCAAGACCATGGCCTCGGATTTGGAGGAACTGATCCTCATCCCGGCCGCATCACACTCGGCTGCAAACCGCTCCAGTGAAAGTTGTAAATCACGAACTGATGAAGCCAGTAGGACCACATCATCTGCAAAAAACAGAGAAGCGATTCTAAGGTCACCAAAACGGATCCTCTCAACACCTTGGCTGCGCCTAGAAATTCTGTCCATAAAAGTTATGAACAGAATCGGTGACAAAGGGCAACCTTGGCGGAGTCCAACTCTCACCGGAAACGAGCCTGACTTACTGCCGGCAATGCGGACCAAGCTCTGACACCGGTCGTACAGGGACCTAACAGCCCTTATCAAAGGGCCTGGTACCCCATACTCCCGGAGTACCCCCCACAGAACCCCCCGAGGGACGCGGTCGAATGCCTTCTCCAAGTCCACAAAGCACATGTAAACTGGTTGGGCAAACTCCCACGCACCCTCCAGGACCCTGCTGAGGGTGTAGAGCTGGTCCAGTGTTCCACGACCAGGACGAAAACCACACTGCTCCTCCTGAATCCGAGGTTCGACTATCCGACGGACCCTCCTCTCCAGAACCCCTGAATAGACCTTACCAGGGAGGCTTAAGAGTGTGATCCCCCTATAGTTGGAACACACCCTACGGTCCCCCTTTTTGAATAGGGGAACCACCACCCCAGTCTGCCAATCCAAGGGAACTGCCCCCGATGTCCACGCGATATTGCAGAGTCGCGTAAGCCAACACAACCCTACAACATCCAGAGCCCTAAGGAACTCCGGGCGAATCTCATCCACCCCCGGAGCCTTGCCACCGCGGAGCTTTTTAACCACCTCGGCGACCTCAGCACCAGAGATCGGAGAACCCGACCCAAAGTCCCCAGGCTCTGCTTCCTCAGTGGAAGACGTGCCAGTAGGATTGAGGAGGTCTTCGAAGTATTCCGCCCACCGACTCACAACATCCCGAGTTGAGGTCAGCAGCACGCCACCTCCACCATAAATGGTGTTGGTCTCGTACCTCTTTCCCCCCCTGAGACGCCGGATGGTGGACCAGAATCGCCTCGAAGCCGTACGGAAGTCATTCTCCATGGCCTCTCCGAACTCCTCCCACGCCCGAGTTTTTGCCTCAGCAACCACCCGAGCCGCATGCCGCTTGGACTGCCGGTACCTATCAGCTGCTTCCGGGGTCCCACAAGCCAAAAAGGCCCAATAGGACTCCTTCTTCAGCCTGACAGCATCCCTCACTGCCGGTGTCCACCACCGGGTTCGAGGGTTGCCACCACGACAGGCACCAACAACCTTGCGGCCACAGCTCCGATAAGCTGCCTCGACAATAGAGGCGCGGAACACGGCCCACTCGGACTCCATGTCCCCCGCCTCCCTTGGAACGTGTTCAAAGCTCTCCCGGAGGTGGGAGTTAAAGCTGCAGTATGTAGCTTTTTTTATGAACATATTTCTTCACTCTGTCACTACCTCCTGACAGACTGATGTTAGCCAGGTAATCTCTGAAAATTTAAAAAAAAAATATTGTCCCCTTGCTTCTCCAGGTGGTAAATAAGCATTTCTAAAAAGAAAAGGTGACCCGCCATTTTCCAGCCAATAAAAACAGAGTTTGTAACCAGCCAATAAAAACAGAGCTTGAATTTGAATCAGCCAATAAAAACAGAGCTTGAATTTGAAATTCAACAGACCACAAGGGGGCAGAGCCACATATGGCTCTGAGGGGGAGGGATCAGAATGCTTTGCCTGTTGAAAATATTTCTAACTGCTGCAGTTCTACAGAAACTGCATACTGAACCTTTAAAGCTCCGTCTTACGGGAGACTCTGCCAGACGTTCCCAGCAGACCCTCACAATACGTTTGGGTCTGCCAGGTCTGACCGGCATCCTCCCCCACCATCGGAGCCAACTCACCACCAGGTAGTGGTCAGTTGACAGCTCCGCCCCTCTCTTCACCCGAGTGTCCAAGACATGCGGCCGCAGATCAGATGAGACGACAACAAAGTCGATCATCGAACTGCGACCTAGGGTGTCCTGGTGCCAAGAGCACATATGGACACCCTTATGCTTAAACATGGTGTTCGTTATGGACAATCCATGACGAGCACAGAAGTCCAATAACAGAACACCACTCTGGTTCAGATCAGGGGGGCCGTTCCTCCCAACCACACTCCTCCAGGTCTCACTGTCATTGCCCATGTGAGCGTTGAAGTCCCCCAGTAGAACAAGTGGAACATGACCTTTTTTTTTTAGAGACTTATTTATTATTTGTTCTACAAATAATAAATAAGTCTCTAAAAAAATGGTCATGTTCCACTGCCTCTAAAAACTGCCATCATTAGGCCTCTTCTGAAAAAAATCCAATTTGGATCCCGACATTACTGAGACTGCATTGCTGAGGGTTACCAATGATGTCCTCATGGTTGCTGCTGACACTGGTTCTCCCTCCATCCTTGTCCTCCTTGACCTCACTGCAGCCTTCGACACTGTGGACCATAATATCCTCCTCCACCGTCTTCATGTGGAGGTCGGTCTCTGTGACATTGTCCTGGACTGGTTCAGATCTTTCCTCTCCGATAGGCTGGAATGTGTTAGCCTTGGCAATGCCACTTCCCAGACAGTCGGTGTCTCCTGTGGTGTCCCTCAGGGGTCAGTTCTGGGGCCCCTGCTGTTTTCCCTCTACATGCTGCCTTTAGGTCAAATTATTAATCAGTTCAACATTTCTTTTCACTGCTATGCCGACGACACACAGCTTTACATCAGGACTGGAGCATCCTCATCATCCCCATCTCCATCTTCACTCACTGCCCTCTCTACCTGCCTGGAGGAAATAAGGGCATGGATGAATCAGAACTTTCTTCAATTAAACTGCTCCAAGACTGAGGCCATAATGATTGGCACCCCTCACCAGATACAAACATCAACTTTAACAACAATCTCCTTCTCTGGTCAAGACATCCCCCTCTCCACCTCTGTTACAAATCTTGGAATAAAAATGGACTCTCATCTTACATTTGAAAATCACATTAAGCATCTGTTTAAAACCTGCTTCTTCCATCTTCGAAACATCTCCAGACTTCGCCCATCTCTAACTTTTTCTGATGCTGAGAAACTCGTCCATGCCTTTGTCTCCTCCAGGCTCGACTACTGCAACTCCCTGTTTATTGGAATCCCTGGCAAAAACCTTCAGAAGCTTCAATATATTCAAAACAGTGCAGCAAGGATCTTGTTGAGAGTTCGTAAATTTGAACATATTACACCCATTCTCCATAACCTTCATTGGCTTCCTGTCACCTACAGAATTCAGTACAAAACTGCTCTCATTACACACCAATGCTTACACGGAACTTCACCTGACTATCTAAAGGACATTCTTGCACCATATTCATCCACCCGGTCTCTACGATCACAGAACAGTAATCTACTTCACATTCCACGAACCAAGTTAAGGACCATGGGAGACCGGGCATTCTGTGTGGCTGCCCCCCACCTATGGAACTCCCTCCCTGACTACCTGAGAGCTCCACAGTCACTGGTTGACTTCAAAAACGGCTTGAAGACTTTTCTTTTTAAGCAAGCCTATTCTGCCTCCACATGATTTTATCTTTGATCTTGGTTGATATTATTATTGATTTTACTTGATTTTATCACTTGTTTTTTATTTTTTTTAAGCAGGCCTACTCTGCCTCCACATGATTCTGTCTTTAATCTTAGTTGATTTTATTATTGATTTTACTTGATTTTATCACTTGTTTTATTTGATTTTTGCTTTGTTACACTTTGAGATTTTTATTAATGAAAAGTGCGGTATAAATTGAATTCATTATTATTATTATTATTATTATTATAATAACTACAGAAACAAATCTGAGACGAGTTTGAGACACCAGCAACGACGCCACGACCATTCTGAGAGAAAATCTTCTGCAAAACATTTTTGAACTTGTTCAAACTTCAAGTCACAAAACTGTGAGTCTCTGTCTGGGAGTCTGTGAGTCTCTGTGAGTCTCTCCAGCTGTGGAGCTCCAACTGTGAGTCTCTCCAGCGGGGTCGATACAGAACTGCAGCAAACGTTTCAGGACAGTTCGGAGACTCTGCTGTGAACTCTTTTTGCCGACTCGTCTCCGTTTGTTGCCCAGTAAAGCTGGTCTCTCTGGGCTCTGACTAGTTGCTGAATGAAGAATTCACAAGGGAATATCCAGAAAGTCCCAGGACATTTACTGTGGTTCTCGATCTCCTCGCTTTATAAATGTATAAAAATAAAATGCATACATTTATAAATCTTTATAAATCCACAGTTTTTTTTATTTTTTTATTCTAGAATTGTGCCGCTCGGAGTGGCTGCATGTTGAAGCAGCTCTGTTACTTTCATTTTAAGATTTTGCTTTTGGAAACTTTAATTCCTCCTTTTCTGGATGTAAATCGCCATTTTTTACATTTTTTTATGATTGTTTCCTCTGGTATCGGACACTGTGCAGCTGGAAGGATTTTTACTTAAACTTTTTTAGTTTTGGACATTTGTAATGATGCGTTTTTTTTTTTTTTTTTACAACTGGGAGCAGCTGATTAACATCTCAAAAGCTCAAGTAATATCTCAGCTACAGCCCCAAATCTTAAATGAGTTTAAAAGGAGGCTCCGTGGATGCATTCCCATCTTCCTGCTGGCTGTGCTCGAATGCCTGACCACTGAGATCCTGAAACTGGCAGGAAACAGCTCGGGACAGCAGAAGAACCGGGATCGTCCCCTGACACCTGCAGCCGGCTGTCTGCAACAATGAGGAGCCCAGCAGGCTGCTGGGAGGCGTGGCAGTGGTGTAGTCTACGTGATATGTGGGTATACAGAGTATACCCACTAGAAAAGCCTAAGAATTTCAGTATACCCACTTAAAAGTGCCCAGTGATACATGACATATCATTAGACAGACACGTGTTGTTGATGTGTTAGATGGCAGTTAAACATTTCCATAACAATCTATTGGTATGCAGAGCTTGTTTATTACTTTTGCTTATCCAGCAAGTTATTATATCATTAATACTTCTGTACTTATTACTTGATGCTTGAACATGTTTTGCTTTGATACTGTTTTATAAATTCTATAACATGTTTTTAATACAAAGTCGTACAAAGTTTGTTCAAAGCCAAAGTCAACTTTATTGTCAAAACTGCAATATGTACAGGGCACAGGATTGAAATTGCATTTCTCTCAGACCCACAGTGCAACAATAACCATTTAAACATTAAAACATTTAATAAACATAAGCATAAAATGAAATAATAAAAGTGTAATACTGTCCTGAGTTTTAGCATAGTAGTATATGTTAGAGTATTTTTATGATTATCATCTAAAACTTATAACATCATAACATGAAACATCTAGTCACTCCCTGAGAAATACCGTATTTTCCAGTGTATAGGTCGCACCTTTTTATGGTTTTTTCAAGGCCTGCGACCTATACTCAGGTGCAACCTATATACTGTATGGCTTATCACTTTCGGTGAAACAAATTTTTAAATCCAGCTCATTTCACAATTACGTTCATTTATTAAGGAAAAGTTCAGCTCAGACATATTTGCTATAATTTTTATCAAACAAATAATTGTTTTTAAGTGTTAATCTTCTTAAAAGCCTTGCTGTGCGCTCCTGTGGCAGACATTTGCAGCAGAGCTAAACGTAGGTGCGACCTATACACCAGTGCGACCTATCTAGGGATTTTTCCAATCTATTGGTGATAATTGGACAATGCGACCTATACACAGGTGCGACCTATACACCAGAAAATACTGTAGTTGTCTTACACACCAATGCTGTTTACTGAAATAACAGAAGTACCAAAGAATGTTTCCTTTGTTTCAGAACTTGTTGGTCCTGAGAGGCCAAAACTGACCAAGAGCCATTGTGTGAAAATTGTCTAACCTGTTCTGTAACCACCTACCAGATGTATAAAAGCTGAGTGTCAATTTCCCCAATTCGGATTTTGTTCTCAGCCTGGTTTGAAGAGAGCAAAGTTAAATATACCACTGTTTTTAACTCTTGTCATGTGTGTGATTCCTTTTTAGTAAAATGTTACTGCAGGGTTTGGTTTGAGAAAACCCATCAGGCTATAGTCAATACCTATTTCCAAAAGAGGGAGGAACATAGAGTGACTTATAAGAGTGGAGGAAGGAGTACGCAGGTCGACTACATTCTGTGCAGAAGAGGAAACCTGAGGGAGATTGGAGACTGTAAGGTTGTGGCAGGGGAGAGCGTGGCCAGACAGCATCGGATGGTTGTGTGTAGAATGACTGTTGTTGCGAAGAAGAGAAAAAGAGTAAAATCAGAGAAGAAGACCAAATGGTGGAAGCTAAAGAAGGAAGAATGTTGTGAGAAATTCAGAGACGAGCTGTTAAAGGCTCTGGGTGGTAAGAAAGAGCTTCCAAGTGACTGGGCTACTACAGCAACAGTAATTAGAGAGACAGGTAGGAAGGTACTTGGTGTGTCATCTGGACAGAGAATGGATGATAAGGAAACCTGGTGGTGGAATAGTGAAGTGCAGGATGCCATTCAAAGAAAGAGATTAGCCAAGAAGAAATATGACAGTGAGAGGACTGAAGAGAGGAGACAGGAATATAAGGAGATGGGACATAGAGCAAAGAGGGAAGTAGCTAAGGCAAAGCAGAGGGCGTACAATGAGTTGTATGGGAGACTGGACACTAAAGAGGGCGAGAAGGACTTGTACCGATTGGCAAGACAGAGGGATCAGGCTGGAAAGGATGTGCAGCAGGTTAGGCTTATTAAAGATGGGAATGGGAATGTTCTAACAAGTGAGGAGAGTGTGATGGGAAGATGGAAGGATTACTTTGAGGAGCTAATGAATGAAGAGAATGAAAGAGAAAGAAGAGTGGAGGTCATAGAAACTGTGGACCAGGAAGTGGGAAAGATTAGTGAGGGTGAAGTCCAGAAAGCTCTGAAAAGAATGAAGAAGGGGAAGGCAGTAGGACCTGATGACATACCAGTGGAGGTTTGGAAATGTCTTGGAGAGATGGCAGTGAGGTTTTTGACTCAAATATTTAATGGAATATTTGAGGGTGAGAAAATGCCTGAAGAATGGAGAAGAAGTGTGCTGGTTCCCATTTTTAAGAACAAGGGTGATGTACAGAGTTGTAGCAACTACAGGGGAATTAAGTTGATGAGCCACACAATGAAGATCTGGGAGAGAGTTGTGGAAGGAAGGCTTAGACAAGAGGTGACTATCTGTGAGCAGCAGTATGGTTTCATGCCAAGAAAGAGCACCACAGATGCCATCTTTGCTTTGAGGATGTTGATAGAGAAGTACAGAGAGGGTCAGAAAGAACTCCATTGTGTGTTTGTGGATTTAGAAAAAGCATATGACAGGGTGCCAAGAGAGGAGGTGTGGTATTGCATGAGGAAATCTGGAGTGGCAGAAAAGTATGTTAGACTGGTACAGGACATGTATGAAGACAGCAGGACAGTGGTGAGATGTGCTGTAGGAGTGACAGATAGCTTCAAGGTGGAGGTGGGATTGCATCAAGGATCGGCTCTGAGCCCCTTCTTGTTTGCTCTGGTGATGGACCGACTAACAGATGAGGTCAGGCAGGAATCCCCATGGACTATGATGTTTGCAGATGACATTGTGATCTGTGGTGAGAACAGGGAACAGGTGGAAGAGAACTTGGAGAGGTGGAGGTATTCACTTGAAAGAAGAGGAATGAAAGTCAGCCGTAGTAAGACAGAGTACATGTGTGTGAATGAGAGGGAGGCCAGTGGAACAGTGAGGCTACAAGGAGCAGAGGTCACAAAGGTGCAGGACTTCAAGTACTTGGGGTCCACTGTCCAGGAAAATGGGAAATGTGGTAAAGAGGTGAAGAAGAGAGTCCAGGCAGGATGGAGTGGATGGAGAAAAGTTTCAGGAGTGATTTGTGACAAAAAGGTGTCAGCAAAGGTCAAAGGAAAAGTTTACAAGACAGTGGTGAGACCAGCTATGTTGTATGGTCTGGAGACAGTGTCATTGACAAAAAGACAGGAGAAAGAACTGGAAGTAGCAGAAATGAAGATGCTGAGGTTCTCCTTAGGAGTGACAAGGATGGATAAGATCAGGAATGAGATCATCAGAGGTACAGCACATGTTGAACAACTGGGAGATAAAGTTAGGGAGGCCAGACTGAGATGGTTTGGACATGTCCAGAGGAGGGACAGTGGGTATATTGGTAGAAGGATGTTAGAAATGCAGCTGCCAGGAAAAAGACACAGAGGAAGGCCAAAGAGGAGATATATGGATGCAGTTAGAGAGGACATGAAGGTAGTTGGAGTGAGGACAGAGGATGCAGAGGACAGAGTGAGGTGGAGGAGGATGACTCGCTGTGGCGACCCCTGAAAAGGGAAAAGCCGAAAGAAGAAGTATAAAAGTATAAAAAGTATATACCTAAAACAAAATGAAGGTTCTGACATTATCATTTGTAATAAAGTGACAAAGCAGCATATGAAGTTTATAAACACAGTACAGTATATGTATGAGGTATTTGATATTGGTATAGGTAAAGGGACATATGCAGTTAGGCTAGTAAAAAGAATATATATATCAGCAGTAGTGTGGATATAAAAAGTAGTGTAAATGTAAATGTAAACAGTAGTGATAAATGTAAACAGTAGTGATAAATGTAAACAGTAGTGATAAATGATTGTTGTTCATTTATTCAAATGTAAGCATCAGAGAAATTTGAAAATGTTCAATATGCTTAAAAATCTAAATAAAATGGCAAATACATTGTACTAACCGGTGTACTTTGGTTTCTAAGCACAGTATACGGACCGACCGCAGTAAAGTTAGTTTTATGTTGGACATCCCGTGGCTTCAATGGTGTCCAACGTCAAACTAACTGCGGTATACCCACTCCAAAAATGTAGACTACACCACTGAGGAGTGGCCATCACTCTGGGAGGAGTTCTGCCTGGCATTCGGACAGTCCTGCAGCCCGGGGGAACTGAGAGGCCTTTAGAGTCTGCGTGGATGGATCAGATGGCATCTGCGGCCAATTTCTTTGGATCTGCTGTGGGACGGACCTTTACAAGAGATCCTTCCTGCCTACAGCCATCAGCATCTATAACATCTCTTAATGAAATGAGGATAATGAGTTGCAACAACATTCAATTTCCCTTTGAGATTAGTAAAGTGTTTTTGAATTTAGTTGAAGATGCTTGCAGTCTTTTCGCTGGAGTTTTGAACATGTGAATAAATCTGTGCAACAGATTATTATTTAAAATGGAGTTAAGGCGGGTGTCTAGAGAACGGTTGTGCAGTACTTTGGTGCCGGCACTGGAGCTCTCAGACAGAAGACACCCAAGACAAAGGTTCAAACAATTGGTCCAAATCTATCCATCCATCCATCCATCCATCCATCCATCCATTTTTCTTCCGCTTATCCGGGGTCGGGTCGCGGGGGTAGCAGCCCAAGTAGGGAGGCCCAGACTTCCCTCTCCCCAGCCACATGGAGCAGCTCCTCTGGGGGAATCCCAAGGCGTTCCCAGGCCAGCCGAGAAACATAGTCCCTCCAGCGTGTCCTGGGTCTTCCTCTGGGTCTCCTCCCGGTGGGACATGCCCGGAACACCTCACCAGGGAGGCGTCCAGGAGGCATCCTAACCAGATGCCCGAGCCACCTCAACTGGCTCCTCTCGATGTGGAGAAGCAGCGGCTCTACTCCGAGTCCCTCCCGGATGACTGAGCTTCTCACCCTATCTCTAAGGGAGAGTCCAGACACCCTGCGGAGAAAACTCATTTCAGCCGCTTGTATCCGAGATCTCGTTCTTTCGGTCACAACCCAAAGCTCATGACCATAGATGAGGGTGGGAACGTAGATCGATCGGTAAATTGAGAGCTTTGCCTTTCGACTCAGCTCTCTCTTCACCACGACAGACCGGTACAGCGCCCGCTTCACTGCGGATGCTGCACCTATCCGCCTATCGATCTCACGCTCCAGTTTTCCCTCATTCGTGAACAAGACCCCGAGATACTTAAACTCCTCCACTTGGGGCAGGACCTCCTCCCCGACCCGGAGAGGGCATGCTACCCTTTTCCGGCTCAAGACCATGGCCTCGGATTTGGAGGAACTGATCCTCATCCCGGCCGCATCACACTCGGCTGCAAACCGCTCCAGCGAAAGCTGTAGATCACGACCTGATGAAGCCAATAGGACCACATCATGGTCCAAATCTAGGCTATCTTAATTTCAAATGTGTATACCAGTACAGTAGGTTAGATCATATATGGGGCAGCTGCCATGATGTGAGGTGGGCAACACAAAATGCAGTTTTGTGAGCCGTATAAAAATACATAAAAATAGGTTGTGATTGTCCAAATCTATCCACTCAAAGTGCAACCACACAGCTCGCTGGTCCCTCGGTCGCATTCAGACGAGAGACTGCAACTGAAAATTAACCCATTTTTTGTAATTGTGAGTCTCCAGCAGTCACAGTCCAGTGAAATATGACATTAGGATGCTGATCTAACAGTCAGAAAGATATACACACAAACACAGGCCTGGCCAGATGTCATCCCTGGTAATGTGGGATGAAAATGTTTGGTGTCAAAAAGTCCCATCATGTCTGAAGACAGCGCTGCACCTTTCAGGGAGATCCTCTGTATCTCTGCTCTCCTCCACAGGCACAGGTCTCATTTGTGAATAAAACAGGCTGTGCTAAATAATTCATCCTTTCCTCTGGAACAGGGAACGTGTTGCCCTGAAAGGACCCCTCCTCTTCCAGCTCCTCTCCCTCTCTCTAGTTTCTCTGTTTCAGGAGCTTTTAGACAAGGTCACCTATAAATAAGGCATGCTGATTCTTTTCACGTCGTTATTGCAGCCTTCTTATGTCTTTGCAAAGTTATCCCCCGTGGCTGCAGCTGCTTTCACCCTCCTTTATGAAGAAGAGCAGAAGAGAGGAAGATTAAGAAGCCGAGATCTCTACAGAACCTCATGAACCTACTACTGTACAGTACTGTACTCAGATGTGATGCTTTTAGTGCTGAGCAATGGTTGGCAGGGTAGTTGATGGTTACCCTCTGTCTCCATCTAGTGTTTGTGGTCAGAATTGACAAGTTGTGTCAGCTGAAATACAGAGAAAATTTGTTTTGGTGTTCCTAAGTTCTGCTTGTTCTTGTCCCCGTAGGTTGTGCAGGATGTGGCAGAGACATTAAGAACGGTCAGGCTCTTCTCGCTCTGGACAGGCAGTGGCACCTGGGCTGCTTCAAGTGTAAAGCTTGCAGCAAAGTGCTGACCGGGGAGTACATCAGCAAGTAAGCAGCTGCTCTCACACGCCCTTTGACCTCTTTCGGACTTCCTTAAGGTTTGCACCAGCTCAGCATAAAACACCTTCTCCAAAATGCCTGGTTTCTGGGGGGAGTTTTGGAGCCAGAAGGATACGGGGCTGTATCCTCGACGTTTAAATCCCGCCTCCCCACCTCCATAACGTTTTGTCTCGCCTTGTCGTCACTCAGTGTTTCGCAACGTCTTTCCACCTCAAAACACTAATTAAAATGCAAAGTGTTGAACATAAAGCAGAAAGGTAAGAACAGCGAAACGAAACAAAAATTAAGATTGGAAAGAAGAAGAAGAAGAAAAAACATAACGAATTGCATTTTAAATTTTTATTTTTGAGAACGTGTCGCATCCTCCGGCAGAGCTCAGCGTACTGCCTGTACGCCACTCTACGCGCGCATTCTGTGCGCACGCGTTCGCTGGCACAGCTCTGCTTTCGTTCTCGCGTTAAATGCTCGCGTTTTCGCTCCAAATTCTTGTTGTAATTTGAGCAGCTGCGTGCAGAGCGTCTGCCTACGGGACAAACTGAGGTCGCTGATTGGTCATTTGCTGACACGCCTACTCAATTGATTGACAGGTCGAGTTGGAGATACAAAAAAATGCATGATCTGGCTGGCTGCAGCCGCTGTGGTGTTTCTAAACTTTATATGTTAATAAAAAGTTCTAAAAAATAAAAATAAAAACAGGGAGCCTTGGTCCTGCAGCCCACAGCCCACCAGGAAATATTTAGAACGTCGCGCAGCCAGGTAGGTCATGGTTATTATTCGCTCGATCGTGACAAATTCATTCATTCAGTCATGGAGTCGGAGGAGGAAGCGATTACTTGACTTTTGGCAAAAAAACAAAAAAAAGTTCAGATCAGCGATGAAAAAGGGGAATTTAATTCAAGAAAGTTCATTCTCAATTTAATTCATTTGTGTAACATACAAAACAGTCCGGCGCCGGGGAAGTTTATTGTGAGAAAACGCGCATTGCGTACGCGGTCGTAAAATTTGAGCTTTGCGCGTTCGTGCCCTGCGGGGCTACGCTTTTGCCTCTTCGTACGTACGGCGTAGTGTGGCATACTGCCTGTACGCTGAGCTCTGCCGGGGGCTAAATATGATTCTGCAGCAGACCACTAGAGGGTGCTTGTCCTAATAAGTCCAAATATAGTAGTCCCTTATTTATCGCGGGGGATCCGTGCCCTGCAGCCCCGCAATAAGTAATATATATACTGTACTTTATGTATA
>JBBPBX010036230.1:12393-29142 GCA_038048925.1 Garcialebias charrua | reverse complement strand
AGCTGAGCTACCAGGAGAAAATATCTTAAACCAAGAGAACAGACAGGTCATTGCAAAGAGTGGCTATGGATACCAGTTCTTAAGTGGAACAATCATCAGTCAGTCACCTCTTCTACATGGATGATATTAAGCTGTAAGCCAAAAATGAATGAGACATTAACTCACTGACCCACCTTATCAGGATACACAACAAGGATATTGCAATGTCATTCATACTGAATAAATGCAGTCAAATGGTATGCAAGAGAGGCAAAGTGATCACATCTGAAGGGGTTGAACTACCTGAAGACAGCATTACGGATCTTTAGGACAGCTACAAATACCTTGGAATCTGCAGATGGCAATCATGATAAGGCTACAAGAAAGTCAGCCACAACCAAGTGCCTACAAATATGTAAGGCAGAAGCCAGCTGAATGGCATTAGCAAAATCTGAGCCATCAACATATAATGTATGCAATGCCAGTCATCAGACACCCAGCTGATATAAATGCCTGGCCAAAGGAGAAGACAGAATTTACTGACTCAAGATTTGAAAGCTCTGCAATGTACCACTGGCAAACTGAGGGAATGACTGATATCAACAAATCCTATCAGTGGCTATAGAGGGATGGACTGGAGTATGGGCAGGAGGTCTCGCAGTCAAAGTGGGAGACGTTTTTGCGGATGCAGACTGACAAACAGGTGACGGCTAACCAACCAGAAATTGTGGTGGTCGACAAGCTACATAAAAAGGCAGTTGTGTTAGATGCAGCAATCCCAAGTGACTATGACATTGAGATTTTTATTAATGAAAAGTGCATTATAAATGGAATTCATTATTATTATTATTAAGGAGCATGAGAAGCTTGAGAAATAACATGGACTGAAAGAGGAAATAGAGTTGTGGAGAGTCAAGTTATCAGTAGTCCCAGTGGTTCTTTGCACACTAGGTGCTGTGACCCACACACTGGAAGAGTGGTTCCAACAGATCCCTGGAACAACCTGGAACAACACCTTTCTATCTAATCAAGATACTCAGCGTGCTTCACAACACAATCTGTACTCTACTTTACCTCCATGCACACACATTCACACAGCTCTCTACTAGATCTCTACAAAGCTAATTCCCAAGGGACACTTCAACCTGCTGGTAGAATCGAACCCCCAACTCTCCCATTGGAGGATGACTGCATTAACCATTCAGCCGCATCTGCCCCAAAATCCTTTCTCTTCACTATTGTGCCTTGTAATGAATAAAATTGCTCCCTCTTCTCACCAGGATCTGTCACTCAGAGACAGAGCTTGCCTCAGACAAGCTAAAAAAAAATACCTGGATTCTTACACACTTTAACTCCTACCCACATATTCTTGCACCAAAAACATTAAGGTTTACGTGCATTCCAGTTCAGATAAACACTCATCTCAAAAGCTACAAACATTTCAAATTCAAATCCCTTAGCGAAGGGGAACATCAGCATACCACTTGCTATTTTAATCTTTGGCAACTCAGTCCACCTGCCATTGAATTTAAAATAAAACTACATTCAAAATCACAAATTAAATGTACGTAAATAACTGCCGGATGTCCAGACTGTGAGCTGCTGGTCTCTCTATTAACTGTGGCCCCTAGTACAATTTAGTTGAAAAGCCCTTGCATACCATGTACCAGGCTTTATTTACATCATCATTCACACATACGCACATACAAACACACACACACATCTCTGTGGCTTTTAATTTCATATCAGTCACTCATAAGAATCTGCTGTGTTACTATTAGCACATCAGCTCACGGTGATGGAATTAAAATAAATTGGTTTTGTAAAACCAGGATTTGTGTTTTTTACTCATCCACAGACCTTAGTCAGCAAATAGGTCGCTTTTCTGTTTGATTCATTACAAATTTTATGCAGAGGCTGATAATAATTTAACTATTGCTACAAAGAAAGGTTTGTAAGCTCATTTATCCAGGCAGATAACAACAAAAAAGGTTAAATTTTGTCATTTGGAACAGTTTCTTTAAGTGAGAAACGTTTCATCCTCCATCCAGAGGACTTTGTCAGTCTACAGCCTGCCAACCAGATCTGTCCCATAGATAGTCTTCTCTGTTGTGTTTCAAGCCAACCTCCTGTTGGAATCTCAGAAGTAGGCTTTTAATATATTCAAAACACACAATCAATCATGTACAACAATCAAATGTTTTAGATCATGTGGCCAACGTGCTACTCACAGAAACAGCCAGAGGACAACCAAGGCCAAAGTAGTTCAGGTTCTTACCAGATGCCTGAACCACCACAACTGGCTTCTCTCTATGTGGAAGAGCAGCTGATCTACTTTGAGTCCCTCTTTGACAACAGAGAGCAGGTTGAACAACTGGGAGATGAAATCAGAGGTCAGACTGAGATGGTCTGACATGTCCAAAGGATGGACTGTGGATGTACCATACCATACCAGCTTTATTTATAGAGCACTTTAAATGCCCTGTTATGTACCCCAGGGTTTTTAAATATATTAAAACACCAGTCTAAGCTGACTGCACCATCCTGTTTTTTCTTCTTCTGATAATCAAGCTTAATTAGGCAGCACAGGTGTTCACCTGCAGGTCCTACCTATATATATATCTCAGGCAGTGCTTTGAGCAGTGTGGAGGCTTGATACAAGGTTTGGGCTTGTTAATCAGGTAGAGGCTGGTGTAGGAAACACTAGATGTCAGCTGAAGTTCATCTTGGAACATGCTGAAGATACACTTCAGGTAAAGCTGAGTGTTGAGTGACAGCCGTGGTGCTATGTGGTGTGCAGACACAGGGAGACCTCCACCCTCCCTGTTTGTTTGTGAGTTTGCTCCTGGGGGAGTAGTAGTTGAGCTGTTTGAGCTCTTAAATGACTCTATTTGTTTAAATTAGTGGTCTGTGTGGGTTGATGCACCTTAAGTGCTGGTTGAAGCTTAGGTCTAGACTTGGAGGTGAGGACCTGTGAGGCTTGCTTGAATTCATTGTTGGAGATGCTGAGGGCAGTGTCTGTGCAGTTGTCCAGGAGAGGGACAGCTGGGGTTAACAGTGAGGGACTGTTACCTTTTTCCTTTTTCTTTTATTTGTACTTTTATGACTTGGTGAGTGCTGGTAGTCCTGTTTTTGCTCTTTGTTTGTTTAGAGGGACTTTTGGTAAGGTAGATCGTCGTCTGGGGAGACACGAAGGACCTGTACAAGGTTGGGTTTGCCTGGGTGGCGTTTTATTCATTTTGGCCAGACTCACCGGTCCATCATTTCTTTGAACTTTTCATTATTTAATGTTTCTTTCTTTGGACGCTGATCCAGGAGAAGATGCTCCGGGCCTGGTGGGAGAAGCCTGGGAGGCCCTCGCCAACCTGGAGTGCTTTCATTTAGTTTAATAAAATTTTGTTTAAAACTTCTTCTGTGTCCAGTGTCCTCTAAATATGTTTTGGCTGTTTCCAGTTGTAACACGCCCACAGGACAAAAGTTTTTTTTTACACATAATAAAACAATCATAGTCAGATAAAAAAAACATTAAAATTATTAAAAGTCAACATTTCAGATGGTGTCAAAAGCCAGGGAGGAGAGATGGGTTTTTGAGAAGAGATTTGAAAACAGACAGGGGAAAGGCCGATCTTCAAGGGGAGATCATTCCATAATTTAGGAGCTGCCACAGCAAAAGCACGGTCTCCTCTGAGCTCCTTTGTCTTCGGCACACTCAGAAGCAGCTGATCACATGACCTGAAGGTCATGGCAGATATTAGCATATATTGGCAGAAGGAAAGTAAAATACAGCTGAGACCAAGAGGAAGGACATAAAGGACATTCTTGGATGCGGTCAGAGAGGACCTGGAGGTAGTTGGGAGTGTTTGGAGGACGGATGATGCAGAGGACAGAAAGAAATGGAGGCGCATGACTCACTGTTCCGACCCCTGAAGAGGGAACAGCTGAAAATTTTCAGTCATGATGTTTTGTGTTTACTTAGTAAAACCTAGTGGCTTTTGCATGATTTACTATGTCCACATATTTCAAAATTAAACACTAAAAACACTGAAAAAGTCCCCAGTAACTGTCTGCTGAAGGTTTTAAAAAAAATTCCTTCTGATTAATGTTGATCCTTTGCAGATCATATGAAAGCAGGAGTCGGTAATTCAACCTGTAAGTGACAGAAACGACCAAAAGCACACACTGTGTCTCTAATGAAAGCAGAAGAAATGAACTGATAAGGCAGTTTCATAAATATTGTAGGACCAGTAACGGACAGATGCTTTCCATCCTCCTCAGCAGAGAGGATGCAGCGTGACATTTAGCTGTCAGCTATTGTGTCTTTATGGAATTATTAGTTTGGACAGCAACTCAAAGTGCCAGCTCTGAACGTGTCTATACTGTTCATCTTAATCTGGTTAGAGTGGTATTTCTGTGTGCTCGGTAAACATTTCAAACACTTGCATATGGATACTGTCTCTGCTAAGCTGTAACACGTTTTTTATCTACTTTAATATCAGAGATCAGAACAGAAAGATATTTTTTTCAGGAGTATTGAAATGTCAAACACAGGCGTGACTAATAACATTACCTGCTGCATTGCTGTGCATTAGTTGCTTTAACAGAGCCATTGTTAACATGATTAGTTCAACCTGATTTCTGTTGGGGTTTTTTTTTCTACTAACCAGTCAAAATATCTTCTGTGACAAAAGCCTGCTGCTATAATCTCATTTGAGACGTGAAGTCACGGCGCCAGTCTGACTTCCTCATCAGTTTGGCACAAATCTATATTGTCTGATGTCACAGGATGAATTCAGCAGGACAGACATCAAAAACAGACAGAGTTTAATTTACTCACAGAATCTCAGTTTTTGGTCATAGCAACCCAAAAAAACAGAGTGAAGGAGACATTTTAATATTTTGCTCCAGTCTAACTCAAAGATCTTTATTGATTTGAATGCTGAATCATATTTTCTTCTTCTGTAAATTTTGTCCATTACGTGAAAATATTGTGAGTCAATGAAGACAAAGTACAATTTACAACTTTAATTTTGTGTTTTGTTATTCTGTAGTTTTTCACTGATTGAACAATAATTGTGTTTGGACTTAATAAACACATACATGTTGCCACTAGAAATAAGCATACAGAATTTGGTTTTTACATTATAGATTGCTTTAAAATGGACAACAGACTTGAATTCTCTAGATAATCATAAACTTATCATTTTAAAATGTTGATATTTACTCAGGTCTAAAAAATTAGGAGGTACGTTGTTAGGGTTAGTCATCAACCCCTTCTTATTCAAGGTTAGGCATTTCGATAAAATAAACTGGCAATTTGTTAAGTAACCTTCTCTCAATTACTATCACATCATATTTAACTCAGTATCTGTAAAATTGACAAAGTTGTAGCCATCTTTGTGTTGGCCAATGTTGATTAGCCTTAGCAGCCAGCTTGAGTTAGATTCCATCCAAATTGTAACTGCAGAAGTTATATTTCCTGTGAGAATATATTGTTATTGCTGAATGAAATTTTTTTTGCCAAAAGCTGCTGATAACACTGAAATCTGGCTGAAAAGAGTGCTATCAGTGTCATGCTGATAAAACAGGTGCCAATTTTGAGAAATATTTTTCAGTTTATCCAATAATTCTCAGTCGGGTCATCTGGACAGTTTCTTTTTTTATAGAAACGTTTTACCCTCCATCCAGAGGAAATCTTCAGTCTGAGGAGTTCCAGTAAACTGTTTCACCACCAAGCAGTAAACACCTTAAGTGGACCAACCAGTTTTCTGGAGCCAAGATGTTTTTTGGGGGCCGTCCTGTCCCTCGTCGACTCCTCCCAGGCAGGCAGCCACAGCCAAAGTGGTTCAATGCAAGAAAGTTCATGCTCGATAATCCAGGTACCAAATCCAGTAATTCTCATTGGGGTCATCTGGACAGACTTCTATAAAATAGGTGGGATTAGGCGTTTGTTCCTTCTGAAGTCCACAATCATCTCCTTTGTCTTCTTCACATTGATGTGAATGTTATTCTCTTTGCACCAGCTCTCCAGGGGCCTCATGTACAAAGACTTGCGTGGATTTCTTACTGAAAAGTGACGTACGGTCAAATCCAGAAAACTGCGTACGCACAAAAAAATCCAGATGTATCAAACTGTGCGTACGCCGGAATCCACGCACATTGCTTTTGTACATCACAATCAACGTGGAATTGAGCGCACATGAGAGAGTGGCCGACTCCGCCTTTGACACGCCTCCATATAAATATGCAAATTCATTTAAATATGCCCTGCACGTTAGGAATGTCGTCTTTGCTCTATTGCAAATCATGTCGAAACGTGGAAAAAAGAGGAACTTCACGGACTGTGAACTGGAGACACTTCTGAGTGACGTAGAGAGGCACAGAAAAAGGTTTTGTTTGGCACGCTCAGCGCACAACAAACCGTCCACTTTTAAATGAGAAGTTGACCAAGCTATTTTAACATGCCTAGATAGGTCACTGGGTAGCGTGTTCGCCTTTCGTCCCAAAGCTCATGAGTTCGATTCCCGCATGGTACAACGTTTCTTTTTTTTTATTCATTCCAGATTTAAAGAACACAAGAAAACTATTTAGAAAGAACAACATGAAATGAAACAATACATGAAATGAAGGAAAAAGAGGATTTCTTGTGGTTTTTTCTAAAATAGTTTTCTTGTGTTCTGGAATGAATTAAAAAAAAGAAAAACGTTGTTTTCATTTAAATATACCCTGCAACAGAGGAATGTCGTCTTGTCCCATCATGCATCACGTTCTTCAACTGCTAAAACAGCTAAAAATGAACAAAAAACAAGAATTTAAGCTGTGCAGAACTATTCAGTCTTTCTGTTTTTTATATTTTTTGCAGGTTATATTCTAATTGCGTCCATGTGGATGTAATAATTGTTAATCATGTGTGTTTGGTGGGAATAATAATTATTCTCCCATCATGAACAGTTTCTCAGAATCACCTCTAGGTGTCGCCAATGGAACCAAAACCACAGAAACGTGCGTACGCCAGCCCTGGAGCTGGCGTGGGAATGCGCACATTTCCACATTCAGTTCTGTTTTGATACATACTGAGTTTTGCGTGGATAGTGACGTCCGCACGGTTTTTGTGCGTACGCACCGTTGATACATGAGGCCCTAGGTGTTCCACTTCCTGACTGTAGCTGGACTCATCATTGTTTGTGATGTATCCCATGCATCCTGAAATGGGTTGACTCTAAAAAGTTATCAGTTATAAATTTGTATTCAGTCAATATTTTCTGAGTTTCATTATCTCCAATGATTCATATTTTACTAAAGCTACAGACAAACATCATTACATTTTGCAGCAGCTGATAATAACTACATGAAGATAAACAAATCTGTTAGGAAGTACTTCTTTTTTCTTTGTCTCTCAAATATGGAAATCTGCCCTGTAGAGTAAAAGAGACTGTTCACGGACATTTAAAGGTCCACTGACATGATGTTTGAACTATGCATAAAATTGCTCAACATATACCGTATTTTCCGGACTATAGGTCACAGCTTTTTATAATTTTTCCTGGCCTGCAACCTATAGTCAGGTGTGACCTATATATGGCTTTTTATGAAATAAGCTGATTTGTAATCATGTAGAGATATAGCACCATCATGTCCGTATTTGAGTTAAACCTCTTCACATCTTGGTTATTGCATTGTTTTTGTGTAGTCTATTGTCACGGTGTTGTTGGCATAGTTCTTTATCCTTGTTTTGGACGTGGAAAAGATACACAATGGACCAATCACAGCGCTTCTGCAGCCGATGCCTCGGTAATGCTCACGTTAGCTCGACCCAAAGTTCTGGACACTCCTTCACAAAAGAAACGTATAATACAACACAGAAAATTCTGTTAACGAGCCCAATCACATTCAGGCCAGCCCCCACGCCTTCCAAAAAAGGCAGCACGTTAACTGTTGACAACAACGGACTTTACGTCAATCGGAACCGGATCCGGTCCAAAGCTGAGTGGGATCACCCGAACCTCAACAAACACTTGTTGTAACAGAATAGGTACACTGGAGCAGCACAAATATGCGAAACAGCAGACCATAGATGTAGTAAAATGAAGCAGCGGTGACATGGCGGTCACAACAATGAAAGAATGCATGCAGCCTCGCGACATGTTATGCACGTCTCACTCAGTGGCACAGACAAAAATCATCCCCACCTTCAAACATATGTTAAAAAGTGAAAGAAAAAATAATCCTAATGTGAAATGAGCCGGACAATGCAGCGATTAGCAACTCCCGGACACTCCCCAGCCAGAACTATCTTTTCCACATCCAAAACAAGGATAAAGAACTATGCCAACAACACCGTGACAATAGACTACACAAAAACAATGCAATAACCGTTCTAGGGACGCGTACGAGCCACCATTAATGTAATATCCATCCATCCATCCATCTTCTTCCGCTTATCCGGGGTCGGGTCGCGGGGGTAGCAGCCTAAGTAGGGAGGCCCAGACTTCCCTCTCCCCAGCCACTTGGAGCAGCTCCTCCGGGGGAATCCCAAGGCGTTCCCAGGCCAGCCGAGAAACATAGTCCCTCCAGCGCGTCCTGGGTCTTCCTCTGGGTCTCCTCCCGGTGGGACATGCCCGGAACACCTCACCAGGGAGGCGTCCAGGAGGCATCCTAACCAGATGCCCGAGCCACCTCAACTGGCTCCTCTCGATGTGGAGAAGCAGCGGCTCTACTCCGAGTCCCTCCCGGATGACTGAGCTTCTCACCCTATCTCTAAGGGAGAGTCCAGCCACCCTGCGGAGAAAACTCATTTCAGCCGCTTGTATCCGAGATCTTGTTCTTTCGGTCATAACCCAAAGCTCATGACCATAGATGAGGGTGGGAACGTAGATCGATCGGTAAATTGAGAGCTTTGCCTTTTGACTCAGCTCTCTCTTCACCACGACAGACCGGTACAGCGCCCGCTTCACTGCGGACGCTGCACCTATCCGCCTATCGATCTCACGTTCCAGTTTTCCCTCATTCATTAATGTAATAATATAGGACTTATTAGTCAGTTTACTGACTTACCTATATTTTAGAGAAGTTGGAGCAGACTTCGAGAGAAGTTTCTGTCTGGGTGCCGTGACCCATTGAACAATGGTCGGTCCCAACAGGTACCCCCGAGGAGCGGCCCTCCTGCCCCTGCACCTCGAGCAGCACAGTTCAAGACATGCAAAGAGTCACACAAGCTCCAGATAAAGGAAACGACACCTCCGCGCTCGGAAGAGACCGAGGAAGTAAGTAGTTTGTTAAATGATTTCAATGTTACATCAGATGACCAAGCTGACACGATGTGTGGCGTTATCCTTGATAATGACACAAACAACGTTGTTCAACCTGGTGAGGCGATGCGTAGCACTGCCTTTTGCAACAACTCAGTGCACACAGTTGACAACAACAACGTCAACACTGACAAAGATGCTGACAGCAAACAAATTGCTGATGTTCAGCGTCCCGAAGGTCATGAGGCAGACAGCCATCATGATGCTGACAGCAACGAAGTTTGCACAGACGGAGGTACACGTAAACAGAAGCGTGTGCTTAAACCTAGACGGTTTCTGTGTAACTTTATCAAAAGGGGGGTGGCTAAGAAAGCTTACCTGCCACTCACACTGGAAGGGGTCCTCGCGCGAGAAGCACTCCTGGTTTGCAGTTCCGACGTGTCTATCATGTCAGCCGAACTGTTTGAGGAGCTAAGGACCGCCGCTAACGGTGTTGACAGGCAAATACCCTTTGTGAAATACACTTTTAGTGAGCAACAGGGCCTTGCAAAGACGAGAACAACCCTAACGGCTATGGTTCACATGCAGATTGGCAAGATGTCACTATACCACCCGGTATTTGTGTCTGAACTTGACTCACTCCAGACTCCATTTTTGGTTGGCCAAGATTTTATAAACCGTTTCGACGCGATTATAAATTATGGCAATCAGACAATGTGGGCCACAGTGAGCAGTCCACTGCCAATCGAGGTGCCTCCCCAAGGTCATGACACTGACTGTCTAACAACAGGTACCGCAGAAGTCACACGGGAATCCCCAACCGAGACCGCAAGCACGGTAAGTGAACCTTCAAATACAGGTGAGACAGAGGAGACTCAACAATTGGACCAGGCTCTGGCCCATCACGAGAACCTCCTCTGCGAGCTGACACCTTCAGCACTCACAGAACACTGCCTACCACTGGTAGAAGAAGGTGTGGAGGTCCAGGGATCCCACACCAAAGACGCTGTACTGTCCTGTGGGACAGGTAATTCGGCAGACAGCCAAGTTTTCAGTGTAATCTTGGTTCAAGGACATCTGAGTCCAGAAAGTGACAGTCTAACACACGCTGACAGTCACTTGGACATCATTGTTACAGGTTTTGAGGACCCCTCCTCACACAAAAGGGGGGCAAACTCACACTACCTGCCACAGGTAGAGAAAGGTGTGGAGGTCCAGGGATCCCACACCAAAGACGCTCTACTGTCCTCTGGGACAGGTAATTTGGCAGACAGCCAAGCTTTCAGTAAAACCTTGGTTCAAGGGCACCTGAGTCCACAAAATGACAGTCTACCAAACACTGACAGTCACTTGGACATCGGTGTTACTGATTTTGTGGACCCCTCCTCAAACAAAAGGGGGGCAAGCTCACACTTCCTACCACAGGTGGAAGAAGGTGTGGAGATCCAGGGATCCCACACCAAAGACGCTGTACTGTCCTCTGGGGTAGGTAATTCGGCAGACAGCCAAGCTTTCAGTGTAATCTTGGTTCGAGGACATCCGAGTCCAGAAAGTGACAGTCTACCACACGCTGACAGTCACTTGGACATCATTGTTGCAGATTTTGAGGACCCCTCATCAGACATAAAGGGGGCAAGCTCACACTTCCTACCACAGGTAGAGGAAGGTGTGGAGATCCAAGGGTCCCACGCCGTGGACGCTGTACTGTCCTCTGGGACAGGTAATTCGGCTATCAGCCAAGCTTTCGATGAAACCTTGGTTCAAGAGCATTTGTGTCTAGAACTACTCAGAGATGACATAGTTCTTACAGACTCAAAGAGCACCTCTTCAGTCATGAAGTGGGTAGACACACACCACAACGACAGTGACCCGTCGCAGTCTGACCAGTCAGACACACTTGCGACTGCGCCGACAGTTGTGACACGCCTGAATTACGCAGAAAGAGGTAAACGTACAGAGATACGTTGGCCGAAACCTGTAAGGTTCCTGTACAAGGTTCCCAATAAACTGCGCAAACAGCTTAAACTAAACAAAGGCATCCTAACTCGTGCCCATGGACGGACGTCCACACCTGTGTGCGTGGTCCCCCATGACCACAGGGGGGTGATGTTAGGTCATGCCCATGTCAAGGACAAAGATTTCAATAACCCCACAAATGACAAAGATCTCGCAAACTCACAGACTTCATGGGAAAATAAGGTCGTCCAAGCACAGGATAGTAAATAAACTAAACAGTTTAAACTATACTAGTTGCGAAAAGAAACCGTTCCAACTAGAACTTAGAAACGCTAAGCATAAAACCCACAACAAAAAACTAACCTTAACAACCGTTTAAATCTGCAGGATTTAATTGACATCGGTTATAAAGCTAAGAACTGTTTTTCTTGTGTGTGACACGTTGGAATCTGACGACCAGAGTGAGTTTGACGTAGTGAAACGTTGTTTTTTAGTTGCTTAATTGCTACTTTTGTTGTTATTGAAGTTGTATTTGTTTTCTGAACACTCCCAGCCAAAAGAGGTTTTGATTAATGTTAGTTGAAGACTTAAATGGATTTAACTATGCCAACATGCTGTTCATTTTGTTAAAGATCTCAATCTTTGAAGAGTCATTGTAGATTAAAGGTTCAGTCTGCAGTTTCTGTAGAACATCAGCACTTAGAAAAAATTTCAACAAGCAAAGCATTCTGATCCCTCCCCCTCAGAGCCATATATGGCTCTGCCCCCTTGTGGTCTGTTAAAATTCAAATTCAAGCTCTGTTTTTATTGGCTGATTCAAATTCAAGCTCGGTTTTTATTGGCTGGTTACAAACTTTGTTTTTATTGGCTGGAAAATGGCGGGTCACTTTTTCTTTTTAGAAATGCTTATTTACCACCTGGAGAAGCAAGGGGACAATATTTTTTTTAGTTTTTTTCAGAGATTACTTCTCTAACATCAATCTAGTGACAGAGTGAAGAAATATGTTAAAAATTTATTGTTAGAAAAGTTACATATAGCAGCTTTAATACTACTTAAGGTACTATAATCTACACTGATCTCCCAATCATTTAGGTAGGACCGATTTGATCGTTTCTATTCTAGATCTATTCATTTTGATGAGTCACGCCATAGACTTCAAAATTTATAGGGAATACCAAATCTTGCGTCGTTCGTCTAAAAGGCAAACAGACATTTAGACCAAACTATGTTACATTTTTCTATTTTAGTTTAACCTAAACTAAGTAATGAATGGAGGAATAGTTTGAAAGAAGAGGCCTTCGTTACAGAAGCCCTCCAAAAACTCTATAGGTATACATCCCTATATCTGATTTTTACAGCATTGATCCACCCCTTAATTGGTAATTGTAGCTGATCTAATCCATGATAGCTTACATACCAGGTGCATATAGGTAGGGCCTAATGTAAAATCCCAATCATAAGCCCACCTAAAACCACATAATTGCATGACACATTGAACCAGGGTGGCACCGACTGGAAGCCATCCAGCCTGCAACCTTCGATGTGGGGACCTGCTACTCCAACGTTGGTCTTCAACCTTCATCCAAGGGCCGCCTCCTCTGCTTCAATCGAGGGATCCCCTCTACATGCTGATTAAAATCCATTCTTGCTGATGAAATCAATAACCCCAATCGTTGTGGAATTACCGCTGTGGATTATAAGACTTTATTTCCAAGGGATCACAGACTCAGTTTTCCATGGGTTAACAGACTATGTTTCCAAAGGATTGAAAGCTTACCGCAATGGGAGTACTTACAAACAGTATGGAATTTCCAAAAACATTATGGGAGTATAATTTTGAACTTTTTTTTACTTTTTTTTCCACTTGCTTGATTATATAGAGGTCAGAGACATTTGGTGGTATCCTTTAGTGTTGGAACTCATCTCCAAGGACAGGCGATGATTTTCAAAAAGGGGGACTGTAGAGATATAGCACCCTCATGTCCGTATTGGAGTTAAACCTCTTCACATCTCTCTGAAACTCTGAGCGTTACACTTTCTTGGAACTCTCAAGGAGACAAGTGGACACTATTTTTGTTATAATTATTTTGAATTAATAATAATAATAATAATAATAATAATAATATAATAATTTGTCACATTTGTCATCTGCGTATGTTCCCATACTTGACAGACGAAATTGGTCTTCTGCATTTAACCCAACCACTACCAGGTGGTGCAATGAGCAGCGTAGTCGCGCCCGGGGAGCTGGGGAAATAGATATGCACTCATAGACACCCCAAGATGGTGTGCCGTGGCCGGGGTTCGAACCTTAATGGACACCAATCAATCAGAAATAACTTTCTCTTTAATGTGTGTTAATTCAAAATTGATCAACAGTATATTTTTGTCATTTAATGATGATCTGTTACTTGCATGAGTTTGACCTTCTGCTGGTTTATTCTTCATTACAAGTGTGCTCTGAATCTAAGGCACGAGTCAGGGTAAAGCTGTTACTTCCTTCTCTGTTTTGTCTTTCAAGCTAGACATAATTTTCCACTTCACGGGCCAGTCCATCTGGCCGCTTATGTAAACAGTTGTCCTGTTGTCCTTCAGAGACCTTCTGCCTATGGGATGAAATATCCATCCGTTATTTTGTTAAACCAACCAATAAGCCATTCAGGAGGTGGGCAGACTCCACCCTCCATATAAAGTCTTACTTCCGTTTTGACTTTAGTGTCGAAGGGGAGAACTTTCTAACAACTGGTTTTCTCCTCTGGAAAAAGCTGGAAACGTTCTGGTCATTGTGTCAATTAGACCTACGTTCTCAGCCGGAGTTACAGTAAAGCTTACTGTGCCTCCTTCACTCATTTTCTGAAAGAATTTGTTTTCTGGGAGTTTTATTTTGAAAGCTCAGCCAGGAGCTGGCTCTGTTCCTGCCGGGAGATGCGCTCTTTCGCTTGTCTGAATCAGCACACACACGCAGAAGTCATTTGGACGTGAACTGGACAACACAGTCCGTTAGTGTCCACAAAACTTCAACTCTTATCGTTCGTCAACAGGTAACGAGGCGTTGATTGTGTTCTGAACGTGTGAAAAGTCCAGCTGAACCCGTGGTGGGAAAGTGCCACCCTGTCATTTCCAAATAATTAACTTCCTTTAAACTTAGCTTTCATTCATCCTATATTCTCCTCCTATTTCTTCATTTTCCCTAAGCCAGTAAACTTCAAGTAAATGTGCCAACAGTAAGTTAGATCCTAACTGTCTGTTTGTTTTTAATTTGAATTCTTGTCAAAGTAGTTAGTAAATCAGAGCTAATATCGATACAAATGTTTAATGTACTTTTATGATTATTTCAATAAAAGGTCTATCTTTTGGTGGATCAACATAAATTGAAGTCTCTCGTGAAGTTACATTTTGTCTAGTCACAGTCAAAGCAATTTAATACCAGAAAAAGGGTGAACTCGCGAATGAATTTGGGTCAGATCAAGTCTGCTCCAACTTCTCTAAAATATAGGTAAGTCAGTAAACTGACTAATAAGTCCTATATTACTACAATCATTTATTAACAAAAATTAAACTGAGACACACTCTTACAATAATGTCAGCTAACAAATATATTTTTTAGGTGTTTATCCTGCTAAAATTATTCATTTATTAAAGAAAAGTTCAGCTCAGACACATATTTGCTATAATTTTTTTATCAAACAATTAATTGTTTTTAAGTGTTAATCTTCTTAAAAGCCTTGCTGTGCGCTCCTGTGGAAGAGACATTTGCAGCAGAGCTAAACACGGTCCACATTTTGACGTAGGTGCGACCTATATTCAGGTGCGACCTATATATGGATTTTTCCAATTCTTTGGCAATAATTGGACAATGCAACCTATACAGTACTCGGGTGCGACCTATAGTCCGAGAAATACGGTATATGTTGTATCATTCAACTATGTTCGTTTGTACAAGCAAAATGATAAATCAATTTAATTTTGATTTTAAAGTGATTTTAAACTTTGCGCCATGTTTATTCTCGGGAAATCCGATTACACGCAAATGCAACATCTGTGGTAGTATCAGGCAGAGGGCTCTGGTATTAGGTACATCTCTTGAACGCCCCTTTTACATATTAATGGCGGACAATTTAAAACCCAACGAATTTAGCAATCTAAGTGAAGGTTTGAGCTATTTGTCTTCAGTTTGGGAAGCCGAAAATAGTTCAGCAGGATAATTTAGGTCTTCAGCCGTATGAGACTTGCCGTTCAGGTGGAGCGAGGAGGGGTCAGAGTGGTGCGGCTTTATTTTGTCGATTCTTGACAAAGTATTTCATCTTTTGGGAAAGTGAAAAGGCTCACTTGTTCACTGATGATATTAGAACACCCAAATGCAACACAACGTAACGGCATTTTTCAAGTTAAAAAAAAGGCGATCTGCAGGCGATCTGCAGACAGACACAGACTGACAAGCCTAATACTACGTCACAGATGTTGCATTCATGTGTAATCGGATTCCCCGTGAATAAACACGGTGCAATGTTTAAAAATCACTTTTAAATCAAAATTAAATTGATTTATCATTTTGCTTGTACAAACGAACATAGTTGAATGATACAACATATATATGTTGAGCAGTTTTATGCATAGTTCAAACATCATGTCAGTGGACCTTTAACCATCTCAGTATTGACTCAGTTCCTAACCTCAATGAGCTCGCTTTCATTACACTAAATATACTGAGCTGACTGTATATCTGGGTCAACAGCTGTCGACCAGGCACTCTGAAAGCCAGCCTCAACTCAAATGGTTCAGTTGACTGTAACGCTACACTAATACTGCGACAAAAACTGCACAACTGCAACCAAAAGCTGGACACTCTGTTATCTAAAACATGAGCAAGAAAAAAAATTGGAATCCTGGCAAAAACCAATGCAGATTTGTTCCTGTCTTTGATTTTATACGTCTACCTTATAATGTTTTGCTAGTTTTTTGATACTTTGTTAAAAGGAGGAATGTGTATGTATATGTATATATATATGTATATATATATATATATATATATATATATATATGTATATGTATATATATATAGTATATATGTATATGTATATATATATATGTATATGTGTATGTATATATATATGTGTATATATATATATTTTTTTTCTCTCTCTTTTGTTTTCTATTGTTTATTGTTTGATTGTTTATTGTTTAAGGAAATTCTACCATTGCTGTTCATTGTTCTTTAGTTTTAGCAGGTCGCTTTCGTAAATGAGCCCATGAGGTTCAAAAGATTTACCTGACTAAATAAAGGTTGAATGAATGAGCAAGAAAAGTTTATGTGAAAGTCATTTAATTGAGGGTCTAACAGGTAGCCTTTATAATAAATTTATTCAGACAGCTAAAATGTACAAAGACAAGAATTGGGAAAAATGACTCCAACTGATCCCAGGAACAACCTCGGAGATCAGAAGAGCATACAAACAGCTAAGATACTCCACAAAACCTTATAACTTCCAAGCCTCTGGTAGAGAACGAGAGTTTAAAGTGAAGTGAAACTGGTCAAGTGGAAGAGTACAGCCAGCTACAAGTTTTATA
>JBBPBX010036229.1:7998-23924 GCA_038048925.1 Garcialebias charrua | reverse complement strand
TGCTAAGAAAAAAAAGTAAAAGCCATAAAAGTACGAGAATAAAGCCAAAAAAAGTTTTAATATTATGAGAACAAAGTTGTACGAGACTCTTTTTTTTGCAGCTCTCGTTTATTTATCTATTTATTTTTTCCGACGAGTCGTATCCACGACGCGACGTGTCAGTCAGTTCAGTAGGCGTGTCATCAAATGACCAATCTGAAGCTAAATGCGCCTTACCTGCAGAACTGCTGCAGCCCGTCATGGAGTACCACCTGACTGTAAGCAGGTTCACAGTCCTGATACAGATAATAATCTGATACTGATGTGCTAACATATTAACTATCTCCTTATATTTAAAACCTATACCAAAGTATAATTTAATAAGATGCTCAAAATTCTTCATTTTACCACACTTAAAATGAGGTAAACCTTTTTTATTGTGTCAGAGTTAAGATAATATTACGACTCATTTAGCTTCGGATTGGTCATTTGCTGACACGCCTACTGGGATAATAATAATAATACATTTTATTTGTAGGCACCTTTCTTGGCACTCAAGGTCACCTTATCGACAATCATAAAAACAGACACAATATTATATACACAGTAAAAACAAGTAAAATAAAAATAAGACAATGCAGTTGCAATCATAGTGCATAGGCTACTTTAAACAGGTGAGTTTTGAGTTTGATTTTGAAATGTGGCAAAGAGTTTGTATCGCGAACATCAGGTGGGAGTGAGTTCCAGAGATGGGGAGCAAAGCAGCTGAATGCTCTGCTCCCCATAGTAACAAGACGGGATGATTGACAGGTCATGCCGTGGATCCAATTCATGGGAAAAAATATATAAACAAGAACTGCAACAAAAAAAAACGTATCATATACGACTTTATTCTCATGATATTAAGACTTTATTCGACTTTATTCTCATAATTCTATGACTTTTAATTTTCTTTTCTTAGCGTGGCTCTAAAGCTCCGTCATATGGCTGGCTACAATTGACATTTTAATCATTTTTAAGTGGTGTTCTAGCCAAAGTTCATGGCAATACCGGTTGTCCCCGACTTACGACGTCATCGACATACGAGGTTCCGGACTTACGAGCGGACTAACGAACAGGAAAGTTGTACAGAACATACAGAAAAAACAGCACTGGTATGTGTTTTTAGATGAAAGTGTGTTAGCTAACAGTTTGTAAACAAAGTTCTGTGCATGTTTATGAACCAGTATGTACGTTTGTGTTGAAAAACGGGTGTTTGGCGCAGCGCTAGCATACATTTTCCGACTTACGACCAAAAATCCGGACTTACGAGCGACACGTGTTTCGGGTTCCGACATACCAATTTTCGTCTTACGAGCGATTCGTAGGAACGGAACTCGCTCGTAAGTCGGGGACAACCTGTAATTCTTATTCTTAAAAGTAAAAAGGAGGTAGCTTTTGAACGACCTCTGTTTAGAGAAATATAGTTTCTGTCGGACAGGAGTGACAAGCTAACGGCTAGTACGAGCACCGCTAAGACCAAAGTGGACTGTTGCTGTTTTAAAATAACTCCAATTCAAAATGTTAGTGGTTATTGCAATCACTGTTTCATATATACAGCAATCAAGCACAGTTATTTACTTTAAAAAAAAAAATTTTGCAAGTACAAATAGTGTAAGTAGCAGGCTAGCAGCTAACAGTAGCACTGCACTTTCCTTTTTTTTATTCAACCTTTATTTATACAGGTTAGTCTCATTGAGCCATGAAAACTCATTTACAAGAGAGACTTTCAGTGGTAGCATGTTTATTATCTTCCTGCTGAAAAGACGGCGTAATGCAAATTTGACAATGAAAGGCTGAAATAATAGCATTAGATGAAACGATATGAATCATTTGAGTTGTGTTAAGACAGCAGAAATCTGTTTAGCCTTTAGCTCATCAGTCCTGTCAGACTTTAACTCTTTCTCAAAATTCAGAGTTCATAAAGAAATAACTGCAGCAGGTAAGATATTATCATTCATAACTTTTACAGTGAGCATTGCTTTAAAATGGACAAAATGTTTCTTAAGCATGTCTCATGTCTCAACTTTGCCACAATACATTTTATCAACAGCTGTGTGGTTTTGTCCGGGAGAGTTTTTCGTGCTGCAAACTTGTTCATTGTCAGAGTCAGAGAGAATTTATTGTCATTTGCACCGCATGTAGTACATGTGTTGAAAACGAGATTATGTACACAGGGTCCCAGTTACATCCAACAACAAATGCAAGAGAAAAACAATAATAACATCTAGGATTAACTAAGAGAGACATCAGCTAGTAATACACTAAGCCCTAATGTAGTAGAAAAACATCATTATAAACAGCAGCACGAACATGAGCAGATGGTCACAGATGAACGCAGCAACAAGAAACAGATCAGTATCAACATGATGTGACATTTTGCAGTGTTTATTCTTATTATTTATTTATTCATGAGTCTGACAGCCTCAGGGTAGAAGCTGTTCCTCAGTCTAGTGGTTCTACATTTGATGCTCCTCAACCTCCGTCCCGAGGGGAGTGGTGCAAAGAGTGAGTGTGCTGGGTGAGTGAGGTCTTTCATGATGCAGGTGGCTCTTTTTCTGCATCTGGAGGTGTAAATGTCTGTGATGGTGGGGAGACTGACTCCCACAGACTTCTGTGCAGCCTTCACCACTCTTTGTAGAGCTTTCCTCTCTGCAACTGTGCAGCCTCCATGCCACACGTTGATGCTGGAGCACAGGACGCTCTCCACTGCACACCTGTAGAACGAGGTGAGGACTGAGCTTCTCAGACCGGCTCGTCTCAGCCGTCTGAGGAAGTAGAGTCTCTGATGACCTTTCTTGATCAGGCTGGTGGTGTTATTGCTCCAGCTGAGGTTATCATTCATGTGTACACCCAGGTATTTGTAGCTGGAGACCACCTCCACCGCAGATCCACCTATATACAGTGGGGTGTGGGTGTGTTTGTTCCTTCTGAAGTCCACAATCATCTCCTTCGTCTTCTTCACATTCATGTGAAGGTTATTCTCTTTGCACCAACTCTCCAGATGTTCCACCTCCTGTCTGTAGCTGGATTCATCATTATCTGTGATGCATCCCACCACAGCTGTATCATCTGCAAACTTAACAATATGACAGCCTGGATGTGTGGCTGTACAATCATATGTGAGCAGAGTAAACAGAAGAGGGCTCAGCACACATCCCTGAGGAGAGCCAGTGCTGAGGGTGATGGTGGAGGAGGAGAAGTTGTGGATTGTGGGTGGGCAAGTGAAATTTAGACAACAAATGGTGTGCGGCCTTTTTTAACTAATCAGTACCGAGCAGGCCTTAAAGAGATGGGAGCTAAAGCAGCATGCCTGCAGATAAGATAAAGCATTACCGTAATGTGCAGTGAGAGGAGGGAAAAGTGTTTTTAATAAATTGTGCTCTATTTAAGTATTTTAAAAAAACAAGCAAAATACATTTTTCAAGTTCATGTAACTTGATATTGACCATTATTTCTTTTTATTTCATTTATTGTACACATGAAAACACAATCTTCAAAAGACATTAACATTAATAAGTTTATGAATTGAAAAATGGCCAATCAACAGAAATATACGGTAAATATTCCCACAAACATGTCCAATTAATGGCAAGCCTTAAATATTTTTATTATTTTAGTTTATCTATTTTTTACTATTTAGGTGTAAAATTGTGAAAAAGCAGTCTATGGCTATAGATTTGGACATTTCTGACTTTGCAATAAATATAACAATTGTTATTACTAATGATGGTTTTGTCTAAAACCAATTAGCAAAATAAATATTTAAATGATGCTGATCACTTTCTATGTTTTGTACAGAGGTGACATTTCAGGAACATGTCTCAACCCCGCGAGGGCTTTTGGTCCAGCTGTGTTCATCAACCACTGGACCTACCACTGGGTGTACTGGGTCGGACCCATCGCAGGAGGTCTGACGGCTGCTGCTTTGGTCAGGTAAAAGAATCCACATGAAAGCGGATTAAATCATTGAAACAACACCAGAATCACGTTGCGACTCTTTGTTTCAGGCTCGTTCTTGGAGATAAGAAGTTACGAGTTGTGATGAAATCCTGACAGCCCTGTTTACAGCCAGAGAGGTGGCAATGAAGTTGTAAACTTTTATCCGTTTGTGTGCTTTACTGTTTTATTTGTCATTTTATTTCATGCTGACATGTGTAATATTTGTTTTTCAAAAGTGTGGAATAAACATAGAGTGAATCTTATTTTGTCCCTGTTTTTAAAGACAGCAAATTGTTTTCTATAGATGTCTATATTTTTTCTATAGGTTTTTTCCATACATTTTTTATGTTTTTCTATATATTTTTTTTCTACAAATTTTCTATATTTTTCTATAGATTTTTTTAAATAAATTTTCTATATTTTTCTATAGATTTTTTCTATACATTTTCTATATTTTCTATAGATTTTTTTCTATAAATTTTCTATATTTTCTATAGATTTTTTTCTATAAATTTTCTATATTTTCTATAGATTTTTTTCTATAAATTTTCTATATTTTTGTATAGATTTTTTTCTATAAATTTTCTATATTTTTCTATAGATTTTTTCTATAAATTTTCTATATTTTTCTATAGATTTTTTTCTATAAATTTCTATATTTCTCTATAGATTTCTTTTCTATAAATTTTCTAGATTTTTCTATAGATTTTTTTCTATAAATTTTCTATATTTTTTTCTATAGATTTTCTATATAAATGTATATATTTTAGATGCAGCACAAAGAGACACAAAAAGAAAACTTGATTTATTATTTTATTATATTTCACCAGGAGTTGTTACGTGTGTGTATCAGCCTGCGCTCCCCTCGGCCGACAGCTTAGCGGTATTTCACGGACAGAGCCAGGGCCAAGCTGAAGAGGAACTTGTCCATGGCAACATGGGCCTCCGGGGTGAAGTCAGCAGGGAACAGGGTGGAGATGACCACCAGGATGCAGTGGGCCAGGAGCTGAGGACACAGAAAAAGTTAATGATCACAATAAAGTTAATTTTACTCCGAAGGAGGATCGACATGCAACAATTCAGCTCCAGTTAGAGCCGATTCACGCATTAATGCACTTAGAGCATCCTCATATTGGTTTATACTCCAATGTTTTAAAGCTGATTAATTTAAAAAATCTACTACAGTAAAACTAGTGTTTAAAGACAACAACCCAGTGAAACTATATTGTATCAAGGTGGTTCAAAAAGCTATCCACAAAAGGTAGGATATTGATTGTTCATAACTTCTCCACAGAACCCCACTTTAAAAGCCCCAAACTGTTTCTTTAATTAAAAAAATCCTAAAATGAGCAGGTGGGCTCTACCTTGAAGTTGGCCGGGTCCACCCTCAGTTTGAAGGCGTGCAGCTCGCTCAGCTCCAGCAGGCCTTTGTTCAGGTCGTCGATCTTGGTCACGGCCAGAGCAACACCGCCCATGATCTTCTTACCATGGTTCTTCACGGAGGCAGAGCCGGGGCTCAGGTCCGGCCAGTGAGAGAAGTAGGTCTTAGTCTGGGGGTAAACAGTCAGCAGCCTGTGGACGTGGAGAAAATGATCAATTTAAATCATCTTTTAAGGGAAAAAGTGAGCAGCATTGGAGATGTCAAGGTTGAAGGTTCGATCCCCAGCAGCACCAGGTTTAACCTTTTTTTTTTTTTTTGAGGACTCCAACCATCCACATAAAGAAAACTAAAAGTTTTCTTGTAATCTTTCACATTGTCACAGTCGTTTAAGGGTTTTAAACGATCCAACCAGTAAAATTAACATTATAATTTTAAAAACAGCTGGCGTTGACCAAAACGCTCCACGACGAAATAAACTATAAAATAAAAACGTGAATAAAATAATGATTATTGTGCAAAGGACATGAAAGGCCGCTTAAAAGATGAGCAAAGGTTTAAAGTCTGAATTAAAAGGTGTACGAACCACCATCTTTAGAGTCATTGAGCCATGTCATGCTTGGACTGAGCCTTTCATAAAACTAAAAAAACTCACGATGCGTTAGTTCCTGACAGGTGTAAACGTGACCCATACCTGCTCAGAGCGTCAGCCCCAATGGCATCAGATGACTTGGAGATCTTGGCCCACAGCGCTTTGACCGCATTCTTGTCCTTGTCTGTCAAACTCATGTCTGCGTCTTTCTGTCTGCCTGAATCAGAGGGTGACTGCCGCTTTACTCCAGGGCCCCACTTAAATTCAGTTGGCCCCAAAAGTCACACCCATGTGAGGAGGGGTGTCTGTCCGCCTCCACTGACGCAGATAGGCCCCTTCAGACTCCCCTGATAGAAAGATCAGTGGTTTGATGGCAGCATCAGAGGCCCCAATCAGCAGGCCCCATCATAAGGGGGAGAGGGGGGAGTTGTCGATAAAACAAGATAATTCTTACGTGTTATTTGTGCACGTAACAAATTTTTATTTATTTATTTTTATTTATTACATTTATTCATTTAAAAATACAACAAAAGAAAAACAATCACAAATGTGACTATGCAATATTAAGATATAAAATGAAGGATAGCAGAATGAAGAGAAAATCTTATTATATCTGCCCCCTTTTTCAAACAGTCAATTCAAGCAACAAAAAAATCATCAAGTTACAGAATAAAAAAATAACTCATATAATTATCGAATTACAAAATAACCGTGAAAAACTAAATTCATTTATATTTTTGTAATAAATTGGTTTTGATCAAATTCTTAAATGTCAATAATGATTTTGCATTTTTAATTACAGTATCCAAATTATTCCACAAACCAATTCCCTGAATTGAGGTTGACCGACCCCTCGAACTGGTTCTATGTTTAGGTTTAACAAAAATATCTGTTCCCTTTAGATTATAACATCTTTGACGTTTAACAAAAAGTATTTGGATATTAAATGGTAATTCCTTTTTATGAGCTCTATACATAAGTGATAAAATATTATAATCCACCAAGTCATTGAACTTTAACAATTTCAATTGGTGAAATAATGTGCTTGATGGGTGACAATAATTTGTTCTGGTAATTATTCTTATAGCTCTTTTCTGTAACAAAAAACAGGTTCCGTGAATGTTTTACCTGCTTTACCCCAGATATCAGTACAATAAATTATATGTGGAACAATAATTGTGTTGTACAACAAGTACAGAGCTTTATCATTTAACAGGTTCCTGACTTTGTACAGAGTGGCAATAGATCTCGCTATCTTTGTCTTTACTGAATTAATAATAATAATAATAATAATAATGAATTCAATTTATACTGCACTTTTATTAATAAAAATCTCAAAGTGCTACAACAAATAAAACAAGTGATAAAATCAAGTAAAATCAATAATAATATCAACTAAGATTAAAGACAGAATCATGTGGAGGCAGAGTAGGCCTGCTTAAAAAATAAATAAATAAGTAAATAAAACAAGTGATAAAATCAAGTAAAATCAATAATAATATCAACTAAGATCAAGATAAAATCATGTGGAGGCAGAATAGGTTTGCTTAAAAAGAAAAGTGTTTAAGCCGTTTTTGAAGTCAACCAGTGACTGTGGAGCTCTCATGTAGTAGAATTAATGTGATGTTTCTACGTCAGTTTGTCGTCAATGATGACACCCAGAAATTTCACTTCACTCACACGATAGATCTCAACACCATCGATCATAAAAGGAATATCAACAGGGTTTTTTTTACCATTTAGTTTTATCTAAATTTAAATGAATATTTAGATTAAACCAATTTTGTATTTTTACTAATTCAATCTTCATGAATTCGAAAATCTGTTTAACATCATGACAAAAACAAAAAAATGTTGTATCATCAGCAAAAAGGATACATTTGAGAAGTACTGACACCTTAACCAAATCGTTAACATACAGAATAAATAACTTATGTCCAATGATAGAGCCCTGAGGGACTCCACATGTAATATTACAGAGGTTGGATCTTACATCGTTTATTTGTACAAATTGTTTTCTGTTACTAAGATAGCTAGTTACCCACTGCAATGCCGGTCCCCTCACACCATTTACTCAATTTATCGATGAGAATGGTGTGATCTACAGTATCAAAGCCTTTCTTCAAATCAACAAAAATCCCAAGACAATATTTTTTTGATCAACTAGCAGTAGATATTTGTTCAATCAATTCCATTATAGCATTGGACGTAGAAGTTTTTGCTCTGAGTCCATACTGACGGTTACTTAAAATGTTATGTTTATCAGTGAATTGGTCTAATCTAATTACAAATAATTTTTCTAAGATTTTTAAAAACTGTGGTAGCAAGGATATTGGTCTGTAATTGTTAAATATGCTTTTATCACCATCTTTAAAAGGGGTATCACCTTAGCCACTTTCCTATTATCTGGAAACTTTCCAGTAGAAAAGGATAAATTACAAATATATGTAAATGGCTCAATGACATGATTCATTATAACGTTTACAAATTTCAAATCCATGTCAACCCAGTCTTTTGATCTCTTGTCAGACATTTTTTTAACAACATTCATTATTTCTTCTTTATTTGTTTTCTTAAGAAAATACTGTTAGTACTGCTAATGATTGAGTGATTCACTTTGTTACTTACTGTTGGTGTTTTGGCTGCAAGACTTGGTCCCACATTAACAAAATATTGAGTAAAACCGTTTACAATTTCATTTTCATCATAAATATCCTCATTATTTTTTACAAAATGTTGTGAAATGCCATTCTTAGATTTATGATTCCTCAAGACATTATTCATCACTCGCCAAGTTGCTTTGATACCACCATTACTTTTATTTAATACAGTAAATCACTGTAATATTCCTTTTTGCGTTTTCTTATAATACCTACTAACTTGTTTTCATACCTCTTATACTTTTCTTCAGATTTATGTGTTCTTGATTTCAAAAAGCATGTGTACAAGTAGTTTTTTTTACATGCATTTCTCAGTCCTTTCGTAATCCATGGTTGGTCAACGTTGTTATTCCTAGTATAATTTCATATGAGGTAGTTAAGACCTGATCTCTGAGTGGTCTGCGTGTGGTGCAAATGTTATGTTTCGGAGGGAGGCGTGGAGTTAAAAATGTTAAATTTGACCCAAAAATAAGGATCAAATACAGCTGGAAAGATTTTATATGTAAAAACTAATAAATAAATAAAAATACATTTTTTATTGTTTCAGTCATAAGAGTGGAGACATTTGAACAAAAAGGTGCACATTTTCATTGAGCTAACAAAAAAATAATATTTATCTGGTTCTTACAGATGACTTGTAAAAATATATTTATGAAATGGAATGATCAAAGCACTTTTTTTTAAAAGCACGTGCGCCTTAAAAAATGACAAGTTAATCAGAATTGATGTAAACGTCTTTATCTTTAAAATTCCTTTCTGTTTGTTTCAGTTCAGCTCCATCAAAAAGAGCTTCTTTGCACATTTTAAAATAATGTTACACCTTTTTAGGTGTATTTTTCAAAGTGGTATAAACTTTTATTTACATAGTTTAAAATGCTTATTTGTGCATTTTGATAAAGAAAAAACAAACAACAACAAACTATAATATGTTGTGAAAAGTCAACAGCACCCATTTTTATTGAATCATTTCTGGCATTTAAAAAAAATCTGAAATCCTTTTAAGATTTATCAGTGATTGCATTTTTTTAATTATGCATTTTTTTTTAAAGGCTCATATCCTAAATTAATTTGCTATCAAGGGACGACAACGAGTCTTTATCAGCGAGCTCACGTTATTCTCTTAATCAGAACGCCCCTGGATTTGGGCTGTGGGTGGGCGGAGGAGCCAGCTGCTGCAGATAACACCTGGGTGGCTCTGGGAGATAACACCCACCATAGAAAACACTCACAAACTGCTCCAAGAGAGTGAATGATGTTTTTGAGGTGAATTCATGATAAAAATAAAAATAACTAATGCTGTTTTGTTATTTGCATGTTTTGGGCATTAAAATGGAAATTAGCTAACTATAATTTGTCTTTAAGCTCTTGAGAATTAAAAAAATATCCAATCAATCAGAATTAGGTTACTGATAAAAACATAATAACATGAAATAATCAGCATTAATAAGTCATTTAGTGATGAAATCATAATTATTTTTACAAATTAAAATTCAGTTTAGAGCTTTGTTCTTAACTTGCACTAAAAACAGTTCCTATAAATCTAAAAAAGCTAAGCCTGGTCCTCTGGAAATTCAAGAGGACCAGACTTAGCTTCTTTTTTTTTTTTCTACCTGGATTATTGAGCATGCATCAGGGTAGTTCCTACAAATCTTTAAAAACTTTAATAAGGAGCAGAAAAAAAAAGATTTTAAATCTAAAATGGTATAGACAAAATGTGTTGAAAGGCCTCAACGTGCAACGCTGAGTCCAGTTTCACATCAACTCTTCAACAAGTGTGCAAAACACGTTTAAAACCTGTAAGAAGTTCAGCTCGTGTTGCGGTGAGTCGTTCTCGCTCGTTCTAGTAAGTTCTGGAGGGTTCTTCTGTTTATCTCCAGCGCATCATCTCCAGCCTATCAACGAGTGTCTGGCTCAGGGCGTGGGGGAGATGTGAGACGTTTAAATAGACCGGGGCTCCACGTTACAAATCATTCAGCGTTTTCTCCTGAGCCTGAACAAAAGAAAAGAAAACAAGATGGTTGAGTGGACCGAGCAGGAGCGCAGCATCATCACCAACATCTTCTCCAACTTGGACTATGACGACATTGGCCCCAAGGCTCTGGTCAGGTACGGCACACACCTCTAAGGAGAGCTGCAGGAGCATCCTCCTTCGTCCTCCTCATCACCATGTCTCTTCCTTCCAGGTGCCTGATCGTCTACCCCTGGACTCAGAGGTACTTCGCCAGCTTTGGAAACCTCTACAACGCTGACGCCATCAAGACCAACCCCAACATCGCCGCTCACGGCACCAAGGTGCTGCACGGTCTGGACCGCGCCGTGAAGAACATGGACAACATCAAGGCCACCTACGCCGAGCTGAGCGTGCTGCACTCCGAGAAGCTGCACGTCGACCCCGACAACTTCAAGGTACCGACTGAAACCATCACCCTGAAAACACGTGTAGACACAGTACTCACAAGAGCCGTCTAACTGGTTTCTTTTCTCCATCCAGCTTCTGGCTGACTGCCTAACCATCGTCATCGCCGCCAAGCTGGGCAATGCCTTCACCCCAGAGATCCAGGCCACCTTCCAGAAGTTCCTGGCCGTGGTGGTGTCCGCTCTGGGCAGGCAGTACCACTAAACCCAGCAGCCTCCACACACCTGGAGGAGATCCAACCTCGGTTTCAACCAGCTATGTGTCTCCTCTAAAGAAATAAAAGCCTACTAAAGCAACTTTCTGTTCATCCTGACTTCTTTTACCTTCTAAAAGCCAAGTTCAAGCGCAGATGACGAGTTGAGTTAAAGAATTTAAGCTGCGCTGAATTAATTTCATTAAAATGGAAACATTTGTTGTCATGCTTCATCAGGGACGACTAACATTTTTTTTATTGTTTTCTTTTCTACGTGAAGCTTTAAAGCAGACGCACAGATTTATTTTATTTTTATTTTGTAAATTTATTCATTTCAAAGTTAAAAGAACACAAAAAATACTATTTACAACACGTGATTAAAAAAATCAAACAGTATATGAAATGAAAGGAAGCAGAAGAAGATTAAATCTTATTATGTCTGCCCCTTCTTTAACAAAATTAATTCAAACAATTAATTCAAACACAGTAATCCACAAAAAAACCACTACACAATAAGTAACTCATCATACTTTACCATACATAAAATTTTGATACCAACCAATTTTTTTTTCCAGAAACCTAATTTTAATAATTTTCTTAAACAAAGTCATTGATTTTGCAGCTTTAATATCATTTTCTAAACCATTCCACAGACTTATTCCATAAATTAAAGTAGACCTACTCCTTAAACTAGTTCTACGCTGTGGCATAACAAAAATATCTGTACCCTTAAGATTGTAAGTTTCCTTTTTACAAAAAACGTTTGAATATTTTAGGGCAATTTGAAGTTTTGAGCTTTGTACAATGTTAAAAGAATACATACAGTCAACCAAATCATAAAATTTCAGTAGTCTCAATTTGCAAAACAAAACATTTGATGGATGGTAATAATGTTTTCTAGTGGTAATCCTTATAGCTCTTTTCTGCAAAATAAAAATAGGTTTAGTTACAGTTTTACAGATCAAAGCCAAGACGCAGGTTAAAAATAAAAAAAGAAAGAAATACAAAGTTGTTTTTGTTCAGAGAAACACACAGAGGCCCCATTTAAACCAGACACAAACTACAGGCTCAAACGTATTGGGAACAATTTTTTTTGTTTAAAATAAAATTGACAGAAAGTGTGACTTGTTATCGGAGGCTTGTATTACATTGTTGTCACTGTAGCAGTAAAAAAACAAGTTTGAAGTTTGAAATGGCTGAAAAATCTGAAAGTTTAATAATAAATGCAAATGGATGAAAGTGTGCTTCTTTAACAGAGAAATACGAACAGAACTTCTCTGGCTCGACCCACTTTGAGTACCCCACCCACCCCCTACACCCCTGCAGCAGGGCAAGAAGTGCAGCAGAATGTCAGATGTATGGAAGCGGTTATGTCTCATATTTCAAATTAAAATGGATTAAAAACATGCAGCTTTATTTTGAAACTAAAAAGCATATCTATTAATCCATTTTAATTTGAAATATGAGACATAACTGCTTCCATATTATGGAAGCAATTATGTTTCGTATTTCAAAGTAAAATGATTAATAGAAATGCTTTTTAGTTTCAAAATAAAGCTGCATGTTTTGACTCATAAATAGAATTTAAAAATAATAATCCAAACTGCATTTTCATTTTCGTCTTCAAGACTGCTCAATTTGTAAATTAATTAATATGATAAATAAAATAACATTTAACATTTAATTTTCAAAAAAAGTCCTAGTAAAAAGTGTCCAAAATTCATTTTGAAATGTCAAATTTGAAGGCAGTACATTACTTATCAATTATTATCTGTTACGCCCCCCTAGGAAGAAGTAAATATTGTGCGCACCCCAACTCTTCATTGTGACTGTAAATAGTAAATAGTACCATTTGTCTATAAAAAGGTTATAAGTACACCTCTGCACATCCTTATTAACATTGAAGAGAATAAAAAGAAATACAAAGTTGTTTTTGTTCAGAGAAACACACAAAGACCCCATTTAAACCAGACACAAATGTATTGGGAACAAGTTTTTTGTTTAAAATAAAATTGACAGAAAGTGTGACTTGTTATCGGAGGCTTGTATTACATTGTTGTCACTGTAGCAGTTAAAAAAAACAAGTTTGAAGTTTGAAATGGCTGAAAAATCTGAAAGTTTAATAATAAATGGGTGAAAGTGTGCTTCTTTAACAGAGAAATACGAACAGAACTTCTCTGGCTCGACCCACTTTGAGTACCCCACCCACCCCCTACACCCCTGCAGCAGGGCAAGAAGTGCAGCAGAATGTCAGATGTATGGAAGCGGTTATGTCTCATATTTCAAATTAAAATGGATTAAAAACATGCAGCTTTATTTTGAAACTAAAAAGCATTTCTATTAATCCATTTTAATTTGAAATATGAGACACAACTGTTTCCATATCAGAGGACTTCTCAAATGTAACATTAAAATAATGCATTTTAATTTTTTGTTTTTAATCACTTATGCTGAGTTTTTACATCTTATTTTACCTTCAACTTGTGACTGAACCATGAACATGCCTCAGACTTTTGTTGCTACCATTACTGATGTTAATATTATTAATGCATTTTAAAAAATGACATTTTCAGGTTTTCATACAAAGATTTCAAGAAGTTAAACTGGTGCACTTAAATAGCACTTCTTTGTGGATTTAACAATCAGCTTCTTATGTTCAGTGCATCAGTATGGAAGCAGTTATGTCTCGTATTTCAAATTAAAATGAATTAATAAAAATGCTTTTTAGTTTCAAAATAAAGCTGCATGTTTTGACTCATAAATACAATTTAAAATGAATAATCCAAACTGCATTTTCATTTTCGTCTTCAAGACTGCTCAATTTGTAAATTAATTAAAATGATAAATAAAATACAGTAACGTTTAACATATAATTTTCAAAATACTGTACGTCCTAGTAAAAAGTGACCAAAATTAATTTTGAAATGTCAAATTTGAAGGCAGTACTTATCAATTATTTTCTGTTACGCCCCCCTAGGAAGAAGTAAATATTGCGGTGCACCCCAACTCTTCATTGTGACTGTAAATAGTACCACTTGTCAATAATTTTTTTATAAGAACACCTCTACACATCCTTATTAACAATAAAGAAATAAAGAAGGAGAAAAAGAAAGAAATATAGATAAACTTGCAACAAATAATCACTTTATTAACATTGTTTTCAGTCTGTAACAGAAAAGACTTAAAGTGCATCAAGTTGCATGAAAAAAAACTTATTTAAACTGTAAACATTTTTGACCATTTGATACTGAAAAATAAAATTAAATATAATCAATAAATAATAATAAATTCAAATTGATCAGCAACATTAAACAGTGTTATATAAAACACTTTGAACCATCTGATACTGAAAAATAAAATTAAACATAATCAATAAATAAAAATAAATTCTAATTGATCAGCAACATTAAACAGTGTTATATAAAACACTTTGAACCATCTGATACTGAAAAATAAAATTAAACGTAATCAATAAATAAAAATAAATTCAAATTGATCAGCAACATTAAACAGTGTTATATAAAACACTTTGAACCATCTGATACTGAAAAATAAAATTAAACGTAATCAATAAATAAAAATAAATTCAAATTGATCAGCAACATTAAACAGTGTTATATAAAACACTTTGAACCATCTGATACTGAAAAATAAAATTAAACGTAATCAATAAATAATAATACATCCAAATTGATCAGCAACATTAAACAGTGTTATATAAAACACTTTGAATCTGATACTGAAAAATAAAATATAATCAATAAATAATAAATTCAAATTGATCAGCAACATTTTAACTCGGGAGTGTTATATAAAACACTTGAACCTACAAAACAAAAACAAATAAAACAATTTGTGCTGATTTTTTAAAATCAAAGTGAGGAAGTCAGGATCAATGGCTACAATGAGCACGTTTTGCAGTGCACACCTTGCAGCTGAGTCAGAACCTGACAAGTTGTTTGACGACAAAAAACATATTTTGTTAGCAACGAATAAAAGTCCTAACATTTGTCAAACATTACTTTACGGAAGAGCATTGCATTCACCAAATAAGAAAAATTGACTCATGATCTCATAATTATGAGATCTTATCTCATGAGATAAGATGTCATAATTATGAGATAATATTTCATAATTATGACATCTTATCTCATAATTATGTGATCTTATCTCATAATTATGAGATACTATCTCATAATTATGAGATAAGATGTCATAATTATGAGATCTGATCTCATAATTATGAGATCCTGAGTCAAAGTTTTTTTTGGGTGAATGCAATGCTCTTCCGTATTACTTCTGTATTTACAACAAATAACATAAAACACATCAAAATTGTGCTTTGACAAACTCATCAATAAAACCTAAAACATTTTGTCAGCCTTTATCGTCAGTTTTTACTTTTTGTTGCACGTGTGCTGTGCGACAAGCGTCCAGAGCGTCGTAAAAACAGCGGCGGAGGCGTCAGAGTTATTTATTTATCGTCTCAGCAGCAGAGTGGAGCAACACGGTTCAAGTGTGGCTCCACAAACAAGGCAGCCATATTTGTTCATAACTTTATTATTAGTAAACCTGAGATTTGCCAGATCCGAGCAAACAGTTGTCAGAACGCACCCTGACAAAATGAGAATGGTGGGGGGAAAAAAGCATGTTCCCTGAGTTTATATAAGATAGACTGAAGATAGAAAGATACTTCTTGATTCTTTGAGGGAAACTGCAGCAGCAGC
>JBBPBX010036228.1:0-31600 GCA_038048925.1 Garcialebias charrua | reverse complement strand
CAAAGAGAACAACCTTCACATGAATGTGAAGAAGACGAAGGAGATGATTGTGGACTTCAGAAGGAACAAACACACCCACACCCCACTGTATATAGGTGGATCTGCGGTGGAGGTGGTCTCCAGCTACAAGTACCTGGGTGTACACTTGAATGATAACCTCAGCTGGAGCAATAACACCACCAGCCTGATCAAGAAAGGTCATCAGAGACTCTACTTCCTCAGACGGCTGAGACGAGCCGGTCTGAGAAGCCCAGTCCTCACCTCGTTCTACAGGTGTGCAGTGGAGAGCGTCCTGTGCTCCAGCATCAACGTGTGGCATGGAGGCTGCACAGTTGCAGAGAGGAAAGCTCTACAGAGAGTGGTGAAGGCTGCACAGAAGTCTGTGGGAGTCAGTCTCCCCACCATCACAGACATTTACACCTCCAGATGCAGAAAAAGAGCCACCTGCATCATGAAAGACCTCACTCACCCAGCACACTCACTCTTTGCACCACTCCCTTCGGGACGGAGGTTGAGGAGCATCAAATGTAGAACCACTAGACTGAGAAACAGCTTCTACCCTGAGGCTGTCAGACTCATGAATAAATAAATAATAAGAATAAACACTGCAAAATGTCACATCATACTGATACTGTACTGATCTGTTTCTTGTTGCTGCGTTCATCTGTGACCATCTGTTTCTTGTTGCTGCGTTCATCTGTGACCATCTGCTCATGTTCGTGCTGCTGTTTATAATGATGTTTTTCTACTACATTAGGGCTTAGTGTATTACTAGCTGATGTGATGTCTCTCTTAGTTAATCCTAGATGTTATTATTGTATTTCTCTTGCATTTGTTGTTGGATGTAACTGGGACCCTGTGTACATAATCTCGTTTTCAACACATGTACTACATGCGGTGCAAATGACAATAAATTCTCTCTGACTCTCTGACTCTGACTCTGACTCTGACTCTGATTATAGTACTTGGCACAATTGGAAAATGTGGTGCAACCCACAGTGCAAAGTTGTACGAAGTGCAAAGGTCAGTGGCGACAAGGATTCTGGTGACAGCAGAGTCGGGGGTGAGTGGGGCACAAAGTCCCTGGCCAACGAAGGATTCAAAGTCAAAGTCAAAGTCAACTTTATTGTCAGAACTGCAATATGTATAGGACATACACAGGATTGAAATTGCGTTTCTCTCAGTCCCTCGGTGCAACAGTAACCATCTAAACACTAAACACTAAAACATTTAATAAACATAAGCATAAAATAGTAAAAGTGTAACACTGTCCTGAGTTTTTTCATAACAGTATAAAAGTATAAAGGTATGAAAATTTACACCAACACTCAGTGGCGGCTCGTGACATTTTCACCAGGGGGGGGGGCTATACAGGGAATCCTCGAGTTACGTCAGGGATCCGGACCTACGAGTGTGACTTAGGTCGATTCTGCCGTATCTCGCGGACCAAAAACACGTGCCTGTCGTAGGTCCGCATTTCTGACGTAGGTCGCGGCTATACCGTTAACGGAGCGACGCACACACATTTAACGGCATGAGACTGAACAAGCGGACATCCTGTGCCATAAACATGCACAGAACTTTATTTACAAACACTTACATAACACATTATACCACACATTCATCCATAAACACACAAAACCAGTACAGCATGTACTGTACAGGTACAGTACTGTAATGTTTTTTCCAGCACAGACAAAGCATACAAAATACTGTACAGTACAAATCTCTTCCTGAACAGTTCTCAGCCATAATCTGCAAATGAGTTCAACCATGAAACATGAACACTTCTCTTTGAGCAGGAGCTGTTAACATCAAAATCCAGCAAATCAGCAGGAACTCCCATCCATTCATCCATCCATCCATCCATCCAGCAGCAGCAGCACCAGCTTATTGACATGAATCAGCACCAAATCAGCCGAAAATCACATCCATGCAACCATCATGTTTTTGAAACCAGTGCAGTCCATGTGGTGTTTGTGTTTGTGTGCAGTCCATGGGCATGAAAAAGTCCATGAACTCTAAAAAAAGCTAGAAGCAGCAGAAAAAGGAAACAAGGAAACAAAATGTCCTTACTTTGACTGAAGTGTAGGTAGACACTGATGTTTTTCTCAAGTTCAAACCTGGATCAGATGGAACTGCTTAGCCAGTGCTCAACCATGAATGATGGGAGCATTTTAGGCCAGGTGTGGGCTCAGTGGTGTGGTCCTGATGTGAGCAGTTCTGTCCATCAGAACAGGTGTTTTTTTGTTTGTTTTGCAGCAGTCATACATGCAGAAGGTGTTGACACAGGTAATAATAATAATAATAATAAATTCAATTTATAACGCACTTTTCATTACTGAAAATCTCCAGGTGATGGATGGAGGCAGATGAAAGGACACCAGAGACAGGCAGGACTGATGTCCTGGACGACAGAGGCAGGACAGAGTGGACACACATCCATCCATGAGGAAAGTCCACGATGTGAGCTGTGAAGAAATAACAACAACACAAAAGTGAAAGACTATTATTGAAAGACTATTGAAAGACTGTTCAGTACAGCAGGACAGATTCTCTCTCCCTAAAGAGCCAGACTGGACTCAAAAACTTTGAAAACCAACTTCTTCTGAACTTGAACAAGAAATTCTTGCTGCAATATTAAAATGTGTCAGTTCATGGGATGTTAGGAGACAAGAGATTTCTCCAAATGTCTCGACACTCAGGTCCAAGTTTTGAAAATGTTGTCAGGAAGTTAAAGTATTGTTCATTGTTGATCCATTACAAGATTGACTAGACAATATTTTAACTAGAGTTGATGACAAACGAGTTGAAGTGATCTATTCCTTTGTTAGTTGTGTCTAATGCTCCTTTTTTCAAACAGACAACTTTTACTTAAATGTGTTTACTGCAGTTAAAATGACACATTGGTTTTATTTTGTGTTAAATAAAAACTTTCAAAGGTATAATCATTCCTCTTTCTTATTTTGCTTAATGGTATTTAACTCATCACTGAAATTCTGACACACAGAATCAAAAGTCCAAGTGTGAACTGTGTCACAGAGTAAACACAATAAAAACATGCATTATCTGCAGCATTGTTCATTAAAATGGCTCAACACTATTAATGTATTACAGAAAATATGCATACAGTACGCACACTTAATGGTATTGTAGACCATTGCATTAGTTAATACATTCAGCAAGTACTTTTACTTTAATACTTTAAGTATTTTTAAAAGCAAGTACTTATTTACTTTTACTTAAGTAAAAATATTAATATGGTACTTCTACTTTTACTAGAGTAAATTTTTGTCTGTTTATTTGTACTTTTACTTAAGTACAGTGTTTGAGTACTTTCTCCACCACTGGTATTATTACAGTATTTGGGTACCGTGCGGTGGCGACTCCACTTCTCAGAAACATCCAGGCTGGACCAGAGGATCCCCTCATTATCACCTCCTGCCATGTCCTCCTGTACAGTGGAAGAAAAATGTTTCAGGGCTGCTACAAACAGGTTCATAAAACCATCTTTGTTGGTAAATGCAAATGCTTATTGTCAATTACCATGTGACGTGTGCTGCTGACCACTTGACCAGGTCACCCTTGTAAAAGAGATCTCCATCTCAACGGACTCTACCTGGAAAAATAAAGGTGATTGATTGATATAGCAGACATCTGGTGAATATAAAAGTTTATATTGTCTGATATTTAACAGGTTTGACTTCAGCTCAACTTTTGTACACAAGCTTGAGTTAAAAACATGAACATCTGATAATCATAACATTAACACATGAACATCTGATATTCATAATATTAACACAACACATGAACATCTGATAATCATAACATTAACACACAACAACTGACAATCATTATATTAACACACGAACATCTGATAATCAAAATATTAATACATAAACACCTGATAGTCATAATATTAAACACATAACGTTTAGAAAACACTTTTGTAACATCTAGTTGAGAGCCATATCAGTCAGGAATAGTAATAAGCATTAGATAAAGAAACACCACAACGTTCATAAGCACAGCTAGTAGCTACTGTGTGACTGACAGCAACACACGACACCACGTCACGCACCACAGATGAGAACAGCTCAAACTTTGCTCATGTGCACTTAGAGATTTATTAAACTCACAATTATTACTTGCTTACCTGTGTAGAACGGCACCATTAATAATTACTGCTGTTTCAACGTCGCTAGTTGGCCGTGTGATCAGCTCTGAGTGTAAACAGAGATGGTCCCCCTCCCTCCTGGCTCGAACCGGAAGCGCTGGCGATCCGTGGCGATAAGAGACGAGTCCAGGCTCGAGGGCGACGGAAAATGCGACCTGTACAGTCCAACAGAAGCAGCCTGGGCACCGGAAGTTTCTAGCGCGCTAGTTATAATTAGATTCAATGGAAAAGCCGCAGGCGGCGCCCAGCGGGGAACCGCGGGAAACCGGAAGTACGTCACAATCAGAAAACGTTTTTTGAAACAAACAATCATTACTCATAAAATATTTATCCTACACAACTAAAAACATATATGCATGCATTTCAAAATATTTTTATTTTATTATTTCACTTTTATAAAAAAAAATTAAATCTTCAAATGAAGAAGAGCTGCAGTTCCAAGGAGGGGCGGCGCCCCTAGCGCCCTCTAGTGGCGGCCGCCGCTGCCAACACTGAAACACCAAACACCCCTAAAACACCAAACACCCAATGAACATAAGCATAAAATGAAATAATAAAAGTGTAATACTGTCCTGAGTTTTTGCATAGTAGTATAAAAAGTATAAAAAGTATATCTATAAAATAAACTGAAGGTTCTAGCATTGACATTTGCAAAGAGTGGCACAGCAGCATATGAGTTAATGTACACAGTATATGTATGAGGTAGTTGATGTTGGTATATAGGCAAAGTGGCATATGCAGTGAGGCACATAAGGCACATTTGGCATCCTTAGATAAGGCTAGTCAGAGAATGCTGTATATGTATCAGCAGTAGTGTAGATAAAAGTAGTGTAAATGTAAACAGTAGTAATAAATGTAAAGCAGTAGTAATAAATGTAAACCAATGTGAATCATTGTAAATGAGAATCACGATTATATGTAAAACTTTTTGGTGCACCCCTCCATTAAATGTTTAGTGTTTTAGTGTTAGTGGAAATTTTCATACTTTTATACTACTATGCAAAAACTCACTACTCACTTTGCTATTTTATGCTTGTGTTTATTGAATGTTTTGGTGTTTGAATATTTACTGTTGCACCGAGGGACTGAGAGAAACGCAATTTCAATCCTGTGTATGTCCTGTACATATTGCAGTTTTGACAATAAAGTTGAATTTGACTTTGATTAGCTTTTTTATTTCAGTCTGATGAAAGACTTGAAAACATGTGCTGCACTGCAATGTACATATGTACATTGCACATATATGTACATATATGTCATTGGGCCACTCTTGGCAGCAACAACTGCTAATAATAACTGTTAATAATACAGACCATCATTTATGAAGTGCATATTGTGGTACTCCTGTTATCTTTGTCTCATATTTAAATATGTTCGGAGAACTGAAACTTTAAATGTGACAATACTTATATTAGCTACTTACAAAGCAAATATGGCTCACCTTATGTGTCAATGATGGCTGGGTCCAGGCCTGTGGGAAGAGAGGGTGATGTTAAATCAATGTTCTTACAAACATTAATCACTTCACAATTATATATTTTTTGTAAAAGGCAGCCGATGGAGTCTTAGCGTTAACTGTCGAGATAATGTGCGTTTTATATCATTATGTCACCTGTAAGCAGCACAAGAAAACTGGCTTCATCAACAGCTCACACAGTGATTAGCTCAGTGGATTAAAATTTGCCGCTACCACACAACGTTAATGCAACAGTCTATCATATTTTCTTACCGGACAACGTAGTCAGCCCTGGCAGCTAGCTAGCTTTTCCAACGCAAGCAGGTTTGTTTTTCCCTCGCGCCACTGGAGTTTCAGGCTAGGACCTAGCGTTAGCAACGAAGCATTCTGCTATATGGAGGCATAACCACCACCCCCGGAAAAAAAAACCACCACCTTCCCACACAAGCTGAAAATGTTATCGGACTACAAGCACCGCTGATTTTTTTCTCTCCCTCCAACAGAGTTTAGGCGACAGGACAAGCAGCTAGCACAGGGGTCTGCAACCTTTATGATCAAAAGAGCCATTTTTAAACCTTCATTCACTAAATTCAATGTGTCCAGAGCCTAACAACTTGCTACAACTGTGATCATCAACTGGTGGCCCTTGGGCCACTTTAGGTTTGTTGGAGGAGACTTTTGTGGTCAGTAGGGGTGACATTATAAAGCTAAAAATACCTAATGGTTTTTAACATTTATTGATATAACATTTTACAATTTAACACCAATGAAAAGACCAGATTCTTGTAATGAGGGGAAAATTGCTTTTTTAATTAAAAGAAATGAAGTGTGTTCACCTTTGTGCTGGTGAAGATTCTCAGTCGTCCAGGACATGATAAATCAAAAAGGCGTTCAATTCAAGATCAACTGGACTTTATTTGTAACAGAAGACGTTTCGCTTCTCATCCGAGAATTGATTTGATAAAGCTTGAATTGATAAAGCTTCTCGGATGAGAAGCAAAACGTCTTCTGTTACAAATAAAGTCCAGTTGATCTTGAATTGAACGCCTTTTTGATTCACCTATGTGATTTTTTAAATTATGCAAAAAATAATTATATAAATAAATAAAAAGTTATTTTCAAAATAAATGATAGGAAAACAGCTAAAACTAGTACTTTTTTGTAGTTTGTAAAACAACCAATACAATTCAGTTTTATGTTAGTTTTGATCAAAGTTTGAAAGAGCCGCTGCAGAGGGACCAAAGAGCCACATGTGGCTCCAGAGCCACAGGTTGCAGACCCCTGGGCTAGCACAAGCGACTAGCACCTAGCATTAGGCTAGCAACGAAGCATTCTGCTGGAGGCATTGATTACAAAATAACCACCACACCCCGAAAAAAAAACCACCACCACCACCTTCCACACAAGCTGAAAATGTTATCGGACTACAAGCACCGCTGATTTTTTTTCTTCCAACAGAGATTTAGACGACAGGACAACCGGCACCTAGCCTAGCGCGGTGTCCGCACCCGGCACGAAGGCGGGCCGGCATTGCGGTTGTGGCGCGGCGGGCAAGGGCGACTCTGGACGTGCGTCGGGCACTTTCCGCGGATCTCCCAGGCTGTGGTGCCCGTCGGGGTCCCGCGTGAGCGGGGCTGCCCCGGCAGGTGGCCTCGGCCGGCGCTCAGCAGCTGACGTAACGTAGCGCTCTGCTACCGCTCACACCGCGGGACTATTAACAATATATATAACTAGAAAACTAACTTGTGCGTTTAATCATACTTAAAAAGGGAACCCTGTTCATTTTAAAAGATAACTGCCATAGTAAATAACTTACTCTGGACGTTGTCCTCAGTCGATGCGGGAGAAAATGGCTGCCAGTTGCACGTGCTGCTCGGCTCTGTGCTCGGCTGTGAAAATTTACGTCATGATGTCAGACGCAGGATGCAACGCATGCACGCAACATTGATCTAGCAGGTGGCAAAGGGAACGTTTGTTTAACGTTATAATAACGTTAGGTTAGAACGTTATATCTAGGTTTGTTCAAACGTTAGTCAAAACCTTCAATGAACGTTTTAAGAACGTTGTGATCTAACAGAACCATGTAAGAACCATACCAGAACGTTAGTTTAACGTTCCCTGTTACTTGGGTATAGAGTTTTTGGAGGGCTTCTGTAATGAAGGCCTCCTCTTTCCAACTATTCCTCCATTCATAACTTAGTTTAAAGTTAAACTAAAAATAGAAAAGAAAATATAGTATGGTCTAAATGTCTGTTGTCCTTTTAGACGAACGACGTAAGATTTGGTATTCCCTATAAATTTTGAAGTCTATGGCGAGACTCATCAAAAATGAATAGATCTAGAATAGAAACGATCGAATCGGTTCTACTTAAATGATTGTGAGATCAGTGTAGATTATAGTACCCTAAGTAGTATTAATCTAAAATGACTCTTCAAAGTTTGAGATTTTTAACAAAATGAACAGCATGTTGGCATAGGTAAATCCATTTAAGTCTTCAACTAACATTAATCAAAACCTCTTTTGGCTGGGAGTGTTCAGAAAACAATAACAAACTTCAATAACAACAAAAGTAGCAATTAAGCAACTAGAAAACAACGTTTCACTACATCAAACTCACTCTGGTCGTCAAATTACAAACGGGTGTTCTGTCCATTTTGCCTACCTCTCGGGTTAGGTTTCTGATGGTCTGAAGTATCCTGTTGCATCTCATAACAATCCAATCGGGCCTCAAGAGATTGGACGCGACGGAGTAGGTACACGATTATCCCGCACACTACGAAAGAGAGGATCATTACCATAACTGAATTGAGCGAGTCGGCACTAGACCATGCGTAAGTGATAGGCTGAAACGGGATCGTAGTGTCGGACTTGAGAGTCCTGAGAACTTTATTAATCAGTTCGACGTCGACGACTTTAGTTTCTTCAAAACGGAGTTGTTCAATGGTTTTAGGGTCTATCTCTAAACTCATGTTTGAGACGCACTCGGGATCTTCCAGAGTGGATTCCCATTGATCCGGATGGAGGTGGTAGAGCGTCAATTCGCCAATGTGTATAGTTGTACCTTCGGGGACACTGATCCACATTGTTTTGTCTGGGAGGGTCACAAGTCTGTTAGCCCCGGGTTGGTGGTCGTACACTATCATTGCGGTTCTTTGGGGAACATTGACCAACCAACGTGACCCAATTCTTTCCGCGCTAACGGTCGTAACCTGGCGTCGCGGAGTCATGGTCGTCGTGCATTTTGAGTTATTTGGAACTGGTGTGACACCACAAATGCCCATGCCTTTATTCAGAATTTAAGGCTTACTTGTACACAGGTAGTGTATCTCGTGAGTGAGAACACACATCCGGAGGTTTGGAGCCAAGTAAATTGAGGGGTCACTGTTGCGATACGCAACCACCTTTGGAGTGTTAATCTTTACGTGGTTTTCACTGTGCCAATTACCGACATTAATGACGTCTTTCAGTCTATAGATGCCGTTTGATGGAATGATGGGTAGATTGATAAGGAACGCGAACTCACCCGCTACGTGGTTGACATAAATCGGGATTGCGTCACCGAGAGCGTAAGCCAGGTGAGCCTGGATTGGCCTTACTTTTTCGCCTGTAGCGGAGGTAAGGATGTCTGTTACCATCTGTAGGGAGATGAGATAGGGTGGGATTCTGCCAGTGGCTAGTGCATCAACTGATGAGCTGATATCTCTAAGCATGGGCAGCACGGTGGCACAACTGGTAGAGCTGCTGCCTCTCACCGAGAAGGTTGCCGGTTCAAATCCCGGTCCGGGGCCTTTCTGGGTGGAGTTTGCATGTTCTCCCCGTGCATGCGTGGGTTTCCTCCGGGTACTCCGGTTTCCTCCCACAGACCAAAAAACATGCTTGTTAGGCTGATTGGTGACTCTAAATTGACCCTAGGTGTGAGTGTGAGAGTGGATGGTTGTTTGGTGTGAGTGAGACAGGTCCCTCTTGTAAATGAGTCCCCGTGACTCAACGAGGCTAGCCTGTATAAATAAAGGTTGAATGAATGAATATCAGAAAGGATCCTATCTATCAGGTGTGTGATGGTGTATTCCCATTCTACCTTAAGTTTTAGTTCATTTACCGTTTGTGCAAGGACCTTTATTCTTTGGGTGTGAGTGTTCAGCACTAAGACAGTTTGTCTAAGAGTTTTGGTCACTTGAGTAAACCGAGCTTGTTGTTGATTCATCTGTATTTGGATCTTTGGGAACTCATTTTGTATTTCATTAACATGTTGTTTTAAGGATGATATGCTGACAGTGTTGACTACGGACATGCCTAAACTGAAAAGAGATCCGAGAGGAGAGGTGGCGAGGAGAAGCCATCCAATGCCACGCTTCTCTCTTCTAGACGTTCCACTCAGCTCCTGTTGTGTGAGAGTGTACTTATGTAGCTGTTTTAACATGTGTCGGATTTGTCCTCTTGCGTCCTCAATTGGTAAAGTGTACCATGTTTTGTTGAACCACTCTTCTTTGATTTTAACATGCTGTTGGATCACGGTTTGGGGATAAAAGTGGACAAAGACCTTTTGGCTATGCAGACGACAATCTGTGATGAGCAGTCCGGGTTGATCCCGAAGACTGATTCCTGAGGTAGGTCCGAGGGTTACAACCTCGAGTTGCCCATCTTGGACGAGTCCCAAGAAGGCGAGGATTAATAGAAGCAGTTTCATCGTGGTCCTAAGGAAACACAAACAGATAGAACTTAGCTTTCTAATAATTGTTGGATTAAATCCTATGGATTTACAACTGTCGTTAGAGTTAAACTTCGTTGTAAGTTTTACACTTAGTGTTTTAAGTTCTAGTTGGAATGGTTTCTTTTCGCAACTAATGTAGTTTAAACTGTTTAGTTTATTTACTATCTTGTGCTTGGACGACCTTATTTTCCCATGAAGTCTTGAGTTTGCGAGAACTTTGTCATTTGTGGGGTTATTGAACTCTTTGTCTTTGTCAAGGGCATGACCTAACAACATCCCCCTGTGGTCACGGGGGACCATGCACACAGGTGAGGACGTCCGTCCATGGGCACTAGTTAGGATGCCTTTGTTTAGTTTAAGCTGTTTGCGTAGCTGAGAGTAGACAGTACACAGGAACCTTCTAGGTTTCGGCCAACATTTCTTCTTACCCCGGAATTACACTGCACGCGGCTCCGCCCCGCTGCGGTCCGCATGTCGCAGCTGACGTGAGTCCTCGCCCACTGCCTGCGCTCCCCTCAGGTCCGCCTGGATGCGCCGCTCCAAGACACGTGCGAGATCGCGCGATAAATCAAGTGAAGTCAGAACAAAACAATTCATTCGGTGGAAGAAGGAGAACAACTGTAGAGAGACTGCTGCCTTGATCTTCTCTCGTAAATAAGCTACATGGTTTGAGCAACAGGAAGTGATGTTTACATTTCAGAATAAAATACGTTTTTATTTATTTATTTCTTGTATTGCGTTTGTAGGCGTAGTCATAGTCATAAATATAATAGTTTAGTCATAGAATAGTCATAAATGATAGTTTGACAGCATTTTTGTACAAATAAATCCGTATAGAGCTAGGATTAGTCCGCCCGTGGTGATTTTATTTTGTAAATACGGAAGTTGTGCTCGTTCCTTTTCCTGTTGGTGCGACGTAATCTTCAAAAGTTGACTCCGGCACAGCTCCGTCATCCGGCAGAAATAGAAAATTTTCTAATTTTGACGGACTGCCGTCCGCTCTCCGCAGCTCGCCGCCGCCGTGCGGAGCCAGTGTAAATTCTGTCATTGATTATAAAGGGTGCGTATTTGCTGCGGAGGTCGGACCGGAGCGGGGCGGAGCCGGAACGCATGTGGTGTAATTCCGGGGTTAGGCTTCGGCCAACGTTTCTTCTTATGTTTGCCTCTATGTCTGCCTCCTTCTGTGTAAGTCAGGCGCGTCACGACTTTCTGCGCAGTCGCAAGTGTGTCTGACTGGTCAGACTGCGACAAGTCACTGTTGTTGTTGTGTGTGTCTTCCCACTTCATGACTGAAGAGGTGCTCTTTGAGTCTGAAAGAACTAAGTCATTTCTGAGTAGTTCTAGATTCAAATCCTCTTGAACCAAGGTTTCATTGAAAGCTTGGCAGATTGCCGATTTATCTGTCCCAAGGGACAGTACAGCGTCTTCGGCGTGGGATCCTTGGATCTCCACACCTTCTTCCACCAGTGGTAGGTAATGTGAGTTTGCCCCCTTTTTGTCTGATGAGGGGTCCTCAAAATCTGTAACAATGATTTCCAAGTGACTTTCAGCGTTTGGTCGACTGTCATTTTCTGGACTCAGATGCCCTTGAACCAAGGTTTCATCGAAAGCTTGGCTGATAGCCGAATTACCTGTCCCAAAGGACAGAACAGCGTCTTTGGTGTGGGATCCTTAGACCTCCACACCTTCTTCTACCTGTGGTAGGTAGTGTTCAATGAGTGCTGAATGTGTCAGCTTGCAGAGAAGGTCCTCTTGTTGGACCAGAGTCTAGTCCAACTGTAGGGTCTCCTCTGTCTCACTTGTATTTGAAGGTTCATTAACCGGGCTTATGCTCTTTGTTGGGGATTCCCTTGTGACTTCTGCGGCACTTGCTGTTAGACAGTCAGTGTCCTGACCTTGGGAAGGCACCTCGATCGGCAGTGGATTGCTCACTGTGGCCCACATTGTCTGATCACCATAATTTAGAATTGCGTCGAAACGGTTTATAAAATCTTGGCCAACCAAAAATGGGAGTGAGTCAAGTTTAGACACGTATACTGGGTGGTATAGTGACATTTTGCCAATCTGCATGTGAACCATGGCTATAGCTGACAGGGTTGTTCTCATCTCTGCGAGGCCCTGTAGCTCAATAGTACAGTCCACAAGGGGTATTTGCCTGTCAACACCGTTAGCGGTGGTCCTTAGCTTCTCAGACAGTTTGGCTGACATAATAGATACGTCTGCACTGCAATCCAGGAGTGCTTCTCGCGCGAGGACCCTTTCCAGTGTGATTGGCAGGTAAATGGTAAATGGAGCTTATTTATATAGCGCTTTCCAGCCCCCTGTGAGGAGTCCCAAAGCGCTTTACAATACCAGCCATCCACCCATTCATTCAGACATTCATACACCGGTAGTGGTAGCCTGCCTTGCAAGGCGCCATCCAGACCTACCGGGAGCAACTCAGGGTTAAGTGTCTTACCCAGGGACACAACGACACATGGTGGGCAGATGCGGGATTCGAACCTCCAACCTTCCGATCAGGGGTCGACTGCCATTACCACTACACCACGGCCGCCCCAGGTAAGCTTTCTTAGCCACCCCCTTTTAATAAAGTTACACAGAAACCGTCTAGGTTTTTTCACACGTTTCTGTTCACGTGTGACTCCGTCTGTGTAATCTTTGTTACTGTCAGCATCTTGTTGGCTGTCAGCATCAAGACCTTCAGGATGCTGTTGACTATCAGCAAATTGTTTGCTGTCAGCATCTTTGGCAGTGTTGACGGTTTGTTGTCAACTGTGTGCTCTGAGTCTTTGTAAAAGACAGTGCTACACATCGCTTCACCAGGTTGGACAATGTTGTTTGTGTTATTATCAATGATAACGCCACTCATTGTATCAGCTTGGTCAACCACTGTAACATTCAAATCATCTAACAAACTACTTACTTCCTCTGTCTCTTCTGAGCACAGAGGTGTTGTGCCTTTATTCTGGAGCTTGTGTGACTCTTTGCATTTCTCAAACTGTTCAGTTCGAGGTGCAAGGGCAGGAGGACCGCATCTCGGGGGTTCCTGTTGGGACCAACCATTGTTCAATGGGTATCGGCGCCCATACATCCACTTCTTTCGAAGTTCACATACTGTTAGACCTAGGTCTAAACCCATTTGGTTCGATCTGAACCATCTTGGTTCACCTAGAGAGCGAACACCTACCTTTTGTGGTTTCTTGCTCGTCTCAGATTTTTTAATCTGAGGTGCACGAGGAGTAGAGCTCCCTTTAAACCGATTTGAGTCATTGTTCCAGCTGGCAACAACATTTCGTTGTTTGTTATTATGAAAATCCTGTTTACTCTCGCACTCTGTAGGAGAGGGAACCTCTTCTATTTTCTGCGAGTGGGATTTGACCTTTTGACCTGGGCACACCCCTGAGGGTATCCCGCTTTGCATGTGAGCATCACAAGCCTTTACAGCACACCGTTTCATCCCTGATTGTCTAAACTGACGTTGTAACTCAAGGTCCTTTTTGAGTAGTTCTTCTCTTTGACAATCGGTCTTCCGCCTTATCAATTCAAGCTTTGCTTTGAGCAGCTTGAAAGCATCAGCTCTTCTTTGCCAGATGAACTTGTCAGCAGAGTAATTACGCTTTGAGACAGATTCTCCCTCTGTGCGAGGTGCAGGGGTGTCAAAACCTTGTGTACCTTCCATCTTTGTTATGATTTTGTGGAAAATCAAGTAAGATGGTTCTTATTTTACTGTGTGCAGATAAATCAGCACCATTAATGTAGCATTAGGTTAATGAAACAAAATCAGCCCTGTGGTTCATGTGTTTCACCGTGTGAATAAGCACATTATTCATAGGTACCTTATCTCAGTTATTACCCTTCAATGAATCGTAAAGTTAAAATGCCCTTGGGCAGTGTTAACTTTATCTAGAACTTATATTCGAACAACAGTTACTAACTAACCCAAGCCTGATTTCTGTTTATTCACACCAACGCCTATAAAAGTGATCTGATTCAAAAGCAATGATTCATTGTAAAATGTTCCCAGGATGCTGCCTCATCATGTCTTAAAAAGATGTTTTGCAGTTTAATTGAAACTGAATCTTATTGCATGTGACAGTCAACAGGAGAGAACAAGGCCTTCCAGCTTGTTATTTTAAATAAACTTGTATCCAAAATAAACTGGAGTGTGTATGTGCTCAGTAAAACATTCAAGATGTTATATCAAAGTCAAAGTCAACTTTATTGTCAGATCTGCAATATGTACAGTACAGGACATACACAGGACCGAAATTGCGTTTCTCTCAGTCCCTCGGTGCAACAGTAAACATCTAAACATTGAAACACTGAAACATATAATAATAGACATAAGCATAAAATAGTAAAACTAACACTGTCCTGAGTTTTTTGCATAGTGGTATAAGAGTATGAAAATTTACACCAACTCTAAAACTAAAACATTAAACATTTAATGAACATAATACTGTCCTGAGTTTTTGCATACTAGTATAAAAAAAGAGTATAAAAAGTATAACTAAAATAAACTAAAGGTTTCTAGCATTGACATTTGCAAAGTGGCAAAGCAGCGTATGAGTTAATGTACACAGTATATGTATGAGGTAGTAGTTGATGTTGTTATAGAGGCAAAAAGTGGCATATGCAGTAAGGCACATTGGGCATCCCTAAATAAGACCGTTCAGAGCACACTGTATATGTACCAGCAGTGGTGTAGATATTAGAGTAGTGTAAATAAATGTAAACAGTAGTAATTACATGTAAGCAGTAGTAATAAAAGTAAACAGTATTAATAAATGTAAACAGAGAATGTAAACAGTATTATGATTATAGGCAGTGATGTAATACAGACATTAGTGCAAGTATGAGAAGTAGTGCAAACTGTATGAGCACATGACCGAGAGTTTAGTGAAAACCCGTTTGATGACACAGAGTCTAGTGTTAAAATCTTTGTGTTGAGTGGTAATGTGTGAGAAAGTTTTAGTGTTAAGGCAGTTCAAATGGGAGGGGGGGCAGAGCAGGCAGAGTGTTTAGCATTCTGACTGCCTGATGAACAGAGCTGTCTCTCAGTCTGCTGGTTCGAGCCTGGAGACTCCTCAGTCTCCTCCCTGATGGCAGCAGTCTGAAGCAGCTGTGTAGTGGGTGTGTGGGATCACCTGCCATGCGGTGGGCTTTCCGAGTGAGGCGTTTGCTGTGTAAGTCCTGCAGTGAGGGCAAGGAGGTGCCCACGATCTTCTCAGCTGCTCTCACAATGCGCTGGAGGCTCTTGCGGCAGGATGCAGTACATGCACCAAACCACACAGTGATGCAGCTGGTCAGGACACTTTCTATGGCACCTCTGTAGAAGGTGCTCATGATGGGGGTTGAAGCTCCAGCCCTTTTCAGCTTGCGGAGAAAGTAGAGACGCTGGTGAGCCTTCTTTGCCAGTGCTGCAGTGTTCCTGCTCCAGGACAGGTCCTTTGAGACGTGCACTCCCAGGAACTTGGTGCTGTCTACTCTCTCCACTGCGGTGCTGTTGATGGTCAGAGGGGCATGTTGGGCATCCTTCTTCCTGAAGTCCACAACAATCTCCTTTGTCTTCTCCACGTTGAGAGTGAGATTGTTGTGTCCGCACCACAAGGCCAGGCGGCTCACCTCGTTCCTGTAGTCCGTCTCATCGTTGTTGCTGATGAGACCCACCACTGTTGTGTCGTCCGCAAACTTGATGAAGTGGTTGGAGCTGTACGATGGTGTGCAGTCGTGTGTTAGCAGGGTGAATAGAAGGGGGCTCAGCACACATCCTTGTGGGGCCCCTGTGTTCAATGTGATGGTGCTAGATGTGTTACTCCCGACCCGCACTGTCTGTGGTCTCCCGGTCAGGAAGTCTAGCAGCCAGTTACACATTGAGGTGTTCAGCCCCAGACTGTCCAGTTTAAGGATGAGCTGTTGGGGGATGATGGTGTTAAATGCCGAGCTGAAGTCGATGAACAACATTCTAACATAGGAGTCCTTCGTGTCCAGATGTGTGAGAGCTGTGTGAAGGGCAGAGGAGATGGCATCGTCGGTTGAGCGATTAGGTCGGTATGCAAATTGGAAGGGATCCAGGGAGTCAGGGAGGACAGATGTGATGCTTTTCATGACTAGCCGTTCAAAGCACTTCATCAGGATGGGGGTGAGTGCTACTGGGCGATAGTCATTGAGGCATGCGGGCGTTGCCTTCTTTGGGACAGGGATGATGGTGGTGGCTTTGAAACAGGTGGGGACGATGGCCTGGCTCAGTGAGATGTTAAAGATGTCCGTGAAGACCGCTGCGAGTTCCCCTGCACAGTCCTTCAGCACACGACCAGGTATGTTGTCAGGACCAGAGGCCTTCCGGGCGTTAATCTTGATGAATGATCGCCTTACGCTGTCTGAGGACAGCGTCAGCACCTGGCCATCAGGAGAGGGGGGGAGTTTATGTGCTGGTGTGCTGTTACTTGCCTCGAACCGAGCAAAGAACTCATTCAGTTCATTCAGCGCAGAGGCTGAGCTGTCACAGGTCTGGGGGGGTGGTTTGTAGTTTGTGATGGTCTGTATTCCCTGCCACAGACTGCGTGTATCCCTGCTGTCCTTGAAACGGTGAGCTATTTTCCCAGAATACTGCTTCTTTGCCTTTCTGATGCCCCGGTCCAGGTTGTTTCTGGCTGCCCTCAGGCCCACCTGATCTCCCGCTTTGAAGGCAGCATTCCTGGCTTTCATGAGTCTGTGAACCTCAGCTGTCAGCCATGGCTTCTGGTTAGCCCGAACAGTGATGGTTTTAAGGTTGGTTACATCATCAATGCACTTGGTGATGTATGAACATACAGTGTCTGAGTACTCCTGGAGACATGTGTTGTTGTTTGTGGTAGCAGCTTCTTTGAACATACTCCAATCTGTGGTGTCAAAACAGTCCTGGAGTGCCTCTGAAGACCCCTCTGGCCACACTCGTATCTGCTTGCGGACTGGTTTTGTGACTTTCACCAGTGGCCTGTATGCTGGCTTTAGCATAACACAGATATGGTCAGAAGCACCAATGTGGGGGAGGGGGATGGCTCTGTAGGAATTTTTCATGGTGGTGTAAACCTGGTCCAGGGTGTTGTTTCCTCTTGTTGCAAAGTTTATGTTTCTGTATGTTTTTGGAAGAACACTCTTTAAATCTGCATGGTTGAAATCACCAGCCGTGATGAGAAAAGCATCAGGATGGGCTGTTTGTTGCTCACTGATGTGCAGATATAGTTCATTTAGTGCCTCACCTCTATCTTTGCTGTTGGAGCTTGGGGGGATATATACAGCAACAATCAAAACAGCTGTAAACTCCCTCGGTAAAAAGAACGGTCTGCATTTAATAGTCATGAACTCCACTAAATGTGAGCAGTGTTTGTAGACCACAGCAGCATCACGACACCATGCGTTGTTGATGTAAACACAGAGCCCCCCTCCCCTTGTCTTACCTCCCTCGAGGGTTCGGTCCGCTCTGTAGCATGTTAGCTGCTCCAACTGGATAGCGTGGTCCAGAACGTTGTTGTTGAGCCACGTTTCCGTGAATACAAACACACAACAGTCTCTCACAGTCTTTTGTGACGTTCGTAGCAGGCGTATATAATCCAATTTGTTGTCCAAGGAGCGCACGTTAGCCAGAACCATGGATGGGATCGCCGGCCTGTGTGGGCTAGCTGCTAGCCTAGCTCTGATACCTCCGCGTTTACCCCGCTTCTGTTTCCTGTCACGCCGCTTGTGGCGTTTCCATGGCGGGCGCGGTGAAGCGTCACGCCGCTTGTGGTACTTCCACGGCGGGCGCGATGAAGGGAAGGTCGGGGCTGGCTTCCAGAGCAGCTCGCAGTCACGAAGCTCAAGTAGCTCCACCTCGAGCTCATGTAGCTTCTCGTGGAGTTCGCTGTTTATTCCCAAATGAGCGGTTTTTCCGACATCAAGCAGGAATTCACGGCTATACTTGCGTTCTTGAACACGTAGACAAGACAAAGACGTGCCGGCAAATTGCGGCGTGCAGGACAAGACAGACGAAAGCACAGTGTTGCTGGGAGAGAGAGAAGCCGCAACGTTTGCACGCGCCGCCATCTTGGAACTTGGAACTTGATTATTATATCAAATAATAATCAGTGATTTTTATTAATTTGTCAACCTATGACAAGTTCAAAACAAGTTTGGCTATCTTTGTGTGATTTTATGTTAAAATCAACTTAAAGGATGCTATGTGTTCAACATTTCAAACTCTACTCTATTTAAAAAACAGGAAAGCTGAAATGTTGATAAAATTACAGGAAGAAGATGCAGTCTTCTAAAGTAACCAGCAGATGGAAGCAGAGCTTATCATATCACAGCGACTGCAATTTCTCTTTCTGACCGCTATAGAGGCGCTGTTGTCACCCGTGAGCGTAGCCGTAGCTTAGCCGTTAGTGTACAAAAACATCCAACAAATGGATTAAAAGCACCTTACAGAAAGATCTAGAGCCTTTACGTGACAATCTCTAGAACCACGGTCTTATAAAAGACGACTCGATGTGACTAACATTGTTTGGAACAGGTACTATGATTTTTAAACTTTGTTTAAAAGAAAATAGTCGGTCCCATAAACCAGTTGTAGCTTCCGGTGTCACGTGACCGCAGGTCACATGGTGTTCGGTAGTCTTACACCAACCACGTTAAAAACACCATTTAAAATCTCAAAAACACAGCGATTAAACAGGTTTTCAAAGATATTAACGGACAAGCAAGCATGAAGTTTGTCAGGACTGGTAAATGAAGTGAAAACTGACGAGGAGTGGACCATCCTACCCGGCATGCGTCACCACTTTCAGCGTAACTGACTAATCACAGTAAAGACAAAACATGTAGTTCTTAACCCAAGCGCTCATGGGTAATGTAGTCTTCTATACCTTACGTCTCTCTAGGTCATTCACGTTGATGTGCCGTTCAAACGACGCATTCACGGACCTCAAGGTCGGTCGGATCCTAGCGTTGAACGGACTTTTTAATGTTCTAAAACACATAAATATCACAAAACACCGCGGTTAAGCAGTCTTCAATGATATTACATGCATAGAAGCGAAACAAACCAGACAAACTGTCAGAAATGTGTGAACAAAATGAAATCTGACGACCAGCAACATATCAGAACCAACGATATTGAACACGACACACAATGGACCAATCACAGTGCTTTATGCAGCCTCAGCTCCGGGAATGCTAACTTAGCTTACCCCCAAAGTTCTGAACCTTTCTCAAAATAAACGCTTAAAACCCCACAGAAAAAATCTGTTAACGTACCAAAATCACATAAAGGCAAACCCCCGCACCTTCCTGAGGAAGACAGCACTTCTAACTGTTGAAAAACAACGGACTCTTCTCATCGGAACCAACTGATAGTCGGTCCAAATGTAGAAGCTGAGTGGGTTCTCCCGAACCACAAACAAAACATGTTGTAAACAGAAATAGTACATTGGAGCAGCAACAATGTGAAAACAGCACACAACAGTAATCCGTAGATGTAATAAGATAGAAAGAGAGGTGGAGGAATGACACGGCGGTCACCCACAATGAAAAATGCATGCAACGTGCGACACGTTATGAAAACATCTCACAAACACAGACAAAAATCATCACCAGCAGCTTCAAACAGACGTTTAAAATTGAAACAAAAATATTTCCAACATGAAATGACACAGACAATGCAACAATAGCAATCTCCCGACACTCACCAGCCAGAATTATATTACCAAGTCCAAAAACAAGGATAATAACTATGCCAACAAACCGTAACAATATACTAAAAAAATACAATTTAATAACCGTTCAGAGGAAAGTACGAGCCACCAAATTGTAATTAAACATGTACGGGTCATCAAAATGTAGGGATATATATACTAGTCAGTTTTGCTGATTAGTACAATATTCCAGATGAAAGATTTGAGCAGATATCATCTGCACAAACTTATCATCAATATTCACGAGTTCACTCTTTTTCCGGATTAAATTGCTTAAATGTGACTAGACAAAATGTAATTTCACGAGAGACGTCAACTTATGTTGATCCACCAGAAGATGAACCTTTCATTGAGAAAATCATAAAGGTACATTAAACATTTGTATCGAGATTAGCTCTGATTAAATAACTACTGTAGACAAGAATTCAAATTGAAACAAACAGACAAGTTAGGTTTAAACTTTCTGCTAGCACATTTACTTAAAAGTTTACTGGCTTAGGAAAAATAAGTTTAAGGAGGAAGAAATGGAACGAAAGATAAGTTTAACAGAAGTTAATTATTTTGAATAAGACAAGGTGACACTTTTCCCCAAACGAGTTACAGCTAGGCTTCCCGCACACTCAGCAAACATCAACGACTCTTTACCTGGTGACGATACGTCTTTGGAGATAAGAGCTGAGAAGTAGCTGGACACTTAACGGATTGTTTGGTCCAGTAGACGTCCAGTTGAACTTCAGCGTGTGTGTGCTGATTCAACGATATGTGAAACTCGCCTCTCTCGGCAGGAAACAAGGCCAGCGTCCTGACTGGGTTTCAAAATAAGACTTTCAGAAAACAAATTCTTTCAGAACAGAAATGAGTGAGTTACAGCTGAGCTATGCTACAACCCTGGCTGATACGTAGGTCTAATTGACAAAATGACCACAAAGTTCAACCAGTTTAAAGAAGAACTTAGTTCGAGTTCCCCCTTTTGAACTGAAGCCAAAATGGGAAGTAAGAGTTTTATATGGAGGGCGGGGCCAGCCCACTTCCTGAATGGTTATTGGCTGTTTTAACAAAATAAATGGAGTTACTTAGCAGTTCCCGGAGTTGAAAAACTCTGAAGGACACTAACGTATTGTGTTTAGACCAGTGGCCAGATGGAGCTGCTAGTAAAGAGAATATTATGGCTAATTCACAGACAAAGCAGAGAGTTGCAGATAAAAGTTTACCCTGAACTATGCCATAAATTTAAAGCATTCTCGTACTGCAGAATAACCCAGCATGAGAGTAACACGCATGTTAATAACAGATCATCATTAAATGACAAAAAATATACTGTTGATCAATTCTGAATTAACACAAATTAAAAGGAAGTCTTTTCTGATTGATTTATGTCTCTTAATTCAAAATAAATGTAACAAAATAGTGTCCACTTGTCTCCTTGAGAGCTCAAGAAAAGTGTAACACTCAGAGTTTCAGAGAGATGTGAAAAGGTTTAAATCCAGTAACAGACATGAGGGGCTGTATCACTACAGCAGTCTACACTCATCTCCAGGCCAGAGGTCACTCTTTCAGGGATGAAGATGTTCACATCCTTGATAAAGAGGAACAATGGTTTGAGAGAGGAGTAAAGGAGGCCATCTTTGTGAAAAGAAACCGTCCATCATTAAACAGAGGTGGAGGCCTCCGGGTTCAACTGTCCCCCACTTACAATGCTGTTATTGCTAGTATCACTCAGCCCTCTGTGAATAGCAAACAACCATCAGGGTGTTAACGATCCATCGTCAGGCTGATGGTCCTCCTTGATCATGTGAGCAGCTGGTTTCGGCTGTCATCAGCCAACTGGTTGATCCACTGTGGGAGGGTGCTATTTATAAGACTGAGCTGAATACAGCAGCTCAGACTGAGGAAGTCTTTTGGACGAAAGACGAAACGTTTCTACAGTTTTTTTTACTTTGTTTTGTTTTTTTGAATGTCCAGAGGACCAGACTTAGCTTTTTTAGATTTTTCTACCTGGATTATTGAGCATGCATCAGCGTATAGTGGATTATATTTTGTAGATATTTTTCCCAAATTATAAAATTTAATTTAAAGAAAATTGGCACGTTTTTGTATTTTTCACGAGTAACAACTATTTACAGTGATTCACACAGCTTGAGACTGAATATTAAAAATACGAAGGAACAAACGGGTGATTTGTACATTTTATGTTTCTTACTGCATTGATCAAAACACATTGATGAAGGTGTTGAAGTAAAACATGTCCAGTTTAGACTTCATCTGATCAACCAACCAACCAATCAATGTTAAACCAATTCATCACGCCATTCTCGTTAATTAGTTATTGTTTAGTGTATTCCTTGATCATCTGAGCTGCCAGTGCAATGGCAACATATTCCTCCTCTGCAAGCAACACAGAAACAGCTAACAGTAATCCTTGGTTGTCAAAGCTGTACCCCCTGCAGAACATCTGGACTTCTCCCTGGTTCTGGCCTGTATTTCATGTGTGACATTTGCATAGACTGAAGATTCATAAATTGAGTGAGTGTTGGGAAGACTATGCAGCACAGAAGGAAGAGCAGGGAAGTCTGCAGCCATGTGGTGCAGAATGATGCTATGTAGGACTTCTCAGTTGGGCACTGGTAAGACACCAGCCCTGTGGCACAGGCCCAAATCTGGATGGTACCAGCTCCAAAGTTGACAGACCATCTAGTACATGAGCGATAAGTGGTTGAGACTCCAGCCGGTGTAGTTTTTCCTCCCAATGTCAGGATCTGGACGTGGTCCTACAGACAGACAAGTGACATAATCACAATACGTTTTGACAAAAGAAACAGGCATAAAAACATTAACTCAAAGATTATACCTGTGTAAGATCTGTAAAGTGTGGACTGCAGACATCTTTTCCCCACAGTTCTGGGCTTTCGCACCTCCACCTCGCTGTCAGGTTCAGGATGGATCCTCTTGCAACATAAAAATCTGTCAAATAAACTTAAAAATAAATGTAAAGGGACTGGTGAGCAATTTGGTAGGACACAGTGGGACAGATTTGTGAGAGTTAAGATTTTTACGTAACTTGCAAATACTAATTGATAGTGGTTAATCCTGCATTTTTTCATTACCTACAAAAACAAACTATTCCAAACAAGTTAGGAGAGAGAAAAATATATTTGACACAAGTAATGTTGAGATTATGACAAATTTCACATGGCACTAATAATATACAGGTGGGAAAGTTATTACAATTATAATTATTGTTATGAGAATCATAATCACCATATACTAAATGATATAACAGAAAAGAATGTGTTCCACTCTTATTTTATTTATTTAACTTTGTTCTTGGTCTGTGCCATCTTTGTAAATCTCCTGTGCAGGCCAGTGCTGGAGGACCAGTTGGCAGCTGGTGCTGGTAGTGGTCAGTCTGGTAAAAAAAAAAAAAAGAAGTGGTTACAAAAACCTTTACCAGCTGCACAACTACAGGAATAATCCAACAAATCAGCCTTTTCTTTTTCAATACCCAGTGAGATCTAAAATAGATCATAACTGTTTCTAGCACATACAGTATAAATGAAAATTAACACTTGTTATAACATATTTAGCTTTAAACAAGTAATAGATCATATAATAGATTGATTCACGTAACACATCACTTACATACACATCACTTACATACACACTTCATAGGTACATAAACGTATTTTTGGCACTAATGGAACCTCATAAATAATATAATATAAATTTTTATACCATATCTGTCTCAAATATTCCAAATAATGTATCACACTAAATTAGGCTTTATTACGCTGTTCATATGTTACAACTGTAGCTATCGGTTAGCTCGCTAAGCCACATCTTTTTTTACCTTTCGCTGTGGATGTTTTCTTTGTGGAAGAAATATCCTTTCAAGTTTTTGGTTCATGAGATCACTGCTGCGAGTTCCTCCTCACCAGCAACAGAAAAGGCTGGCAAAGTAAACAAAGATGTTGAAAAGAGAGACATTTCTCCTTAGTGCATAGACTCGCTAAACAGGAAGTGTCTGTTTCTGTTTCCAGCTCCAAGAGTCGTTACTTCCGGTTGTAGTGAAAAAGACGTCGGTTGTAAAAAGTCTTCTTGTTGCAAACGATAAATCATCCGTCTTTTTAATTAATGTAGAGCACGAGCTGCTGCGCTAAAAATCGTGTTAAAAACATGAGAGTTGTGTTGGACTGACCTGACAGGGCAGACAATAATATTTCTGCCAAAATGCTGCGTAAACTTGTGACGTTTTGACTAGTCAAAATAATTATTCTAGATATCTTGAACGTCATTGTGACTAGTCAAAATGTTAATTCAAGATATCTTAAATAGAAAAGCCGTCTCAAGATATCTTGAATTAATTTAAAGATATCTTAAAAGGAATTTTGACTAGTCATAAGTACAGTTCTAGATATCTCTAAATTAGTTTTGCCTAGTCGTTATTTGCTTTCAAGATATTGAAGGGATTTCAGTTCAATGGTGTTCGGAAATGACCCGGCGTCTCTTGAAAAAAGTAAGGTTTATTGATTAAGACACAGGTTTAAAACAGGTTAAACAGAAAATGGGCATTAGGTCAATTCATGTGCACACGAACCAAGCTGCTGGATCGAACCTCTCGCCGTGAAGTCGTCCCAGGAATGCCTAAAGTCTCCTCTTGATACGTGATGTTATGTGGTACCATAAATTGTTTTGGGTTACTGCTGTTGTCCCATTGGTCAAACCTGATAGTAACCTTAGCAACAGAGATTTATGATCTTGCTGAAGGTCTCTGCTCCTGACCTTATCAGTTTGTGTGTTTCTTTGTCTGTGCAAATTCAGAGGAGCAGTTCTAGATTTAAACGAGTTTTGCTTAAGTTTAAACAAGTTATTGTCCTGTGCACCTTGTGTGTGATTAACTAAGTGTAAGCCTGTGTATTGAGCATAACTAAATGTATTTCTGATGTGTGTGGTATACTAAAGATGTTTTTTGCTGCATGTGTGCCCTCCCCCTTGGAATGTGTTGTGTGCAGCTCTGGTTTGCTTCAAAGAGGTGGTCCGTGGGTTGAGGCCTGCTCCAGCAGCTCTGGTCCGTAAGATTAATACTGGCACACCTGAACATGTGAAACCCTTTGTGGTTACATGAGAAACACAGTTGCGAATAGAAACACATCTACTATAGGTTTGATCATGTGAATAATATAGGTTTAATCATAATAACGTGTATAACAGTGATTTATCCTTCATCTCCCTCTCTCGGCCTATCAAAGATAGGCCGCAACCACCAGCAGAGCACCAGGGGCCCCCGCAGAGGAACCCCATCCCAACACACCAGCGAAGGAAAACCACCCATAACAAAAAAAAATCTAAATTAAGTAATCAAACCACCAAAATCAACTAACCCTAGTCCAAACCTCCATCTGACTCCAAAACTAAACATCATCCAAACACAAAAACAATAATCAACCGTTGAAAGCCGTAGTGGCCTAATCTACTCAAGGATGTGTTCAGTGTATTATCTTTAATGTAAATTCCTGTAATTAATGTCCAGTTACACTAATTGATGACCAAGTGTGTGTTTGTTTTATAAGTGCTCAGCTTTAGTATAAGAAAAGCCTGTGTCGGCCAAAGCAAACACAAAGTGCCTTTCTGCTGCCAAGGGCTGTTAACCCTCTCTTTGCCGGATCTACAAGCGTGCATTATAATGTTGTTTAATTGCATAAACATTTGTAAAACCATTGTAAATACCTTGATTATAGAGCGCTTGTTATTAGTTTCAAGTAAGATTAACATATAGAACATCTAAATGTGTGTATATTCCAACTCAACCCAACCCCCATCTGGAGTCCATCTCCTAACTCCACAGGCCCCTGGACGCAGCCAGAAACCTGAGAGTCCCTCCATCCGGCAGCGAACTGCGTCTGGCCCCTATCTGACCCCAGAATCAACCCTTCAGATTAACCCCGAACTGACTCCATCATTATACCCCAAAAACCAAATAAAAACATGAAACACCCCTCAAAACAGCAAGATCATCAGAGAATTAATGTGATTAGGACAAAAGCAACACCCAACCATTCCATACTCAAACACTCCCCACCACTACAGGTATCTGTTGTCTGCCAAATACAGGTGAGTTTGTGCGGCAGGCGACGGTGTGGACCCCGCCTGCACCAAGGGAAACGCCGTCCCAAAATCCTCCATTTCCCTGGAAGCAATCATCCTCGAGATTTTTGCCCGTGCACAAGGTGTCACACACCCCATAAATAGGCAGAACAGTACCAGAATAGCTAGTGGCAAAGCCAAAAGCTTAACTAACACCTGATGCCATGATCCTCTCGTGAACCAAGACAGAGCATGCCACAGCCCCGTATGCGCTTCCTCCGTTTGAGGCTCCTGAAGCTCTCGCAGATGGCGCAGGGCCGCTGTCACCCTGACCTGCGGATCTGCAACAGACGCATCAGGTATAAAGGTACAGCAGGTGTTATTATCAATCATCCCACACACTCCATTAACAGATGCCTTAAACAAATCCAGCAGCAATCTATGATGTAAAGACACAACATACATGGCCCACCACTCTGCAGAGGTGGTCCCTAACGTCTGCACCGACTCATAAATGAACATCCCAAATTGGTAATCTAAAGCTTCCATGTGTAACAGGTGGTCCCCGACCTTCGATCCCGGGAAGAAGCTACGCTTCCATTCCACTGGGACCTCTGAACCCCAAGAAGACTCGAGCTGACTGACGTCAGAAGTCTTTGATTGTCCCACATAGTGAGAACCGTTACTCAAAGACACCAGGTACGACCCCTCTGTAACCGCAACAGGTGCACAGCACCCAGTCCAGTTCACTGGCAAGGTCAGGAATACCTGATGTCCACACAGCCATGCCAAGTCCTCAACCGGATACGTCCCATTGCTGCCAGGCACACTCCTGAACTCCCTGCCCGGATGGTACACCGCTCGGCACCTCTCTTCAGGAAGTGACCCCACTACCACCTGATGTGAGTCCTGATGATGGACGCGGTGCACACAGACAGGAAACTGTCCACTGGATGGCCATTCTACAAATTGAGCCAACACCATCGGGTGTGATAATGTACTCAATTTGCACCACTTAGGCTGACACTGCAGGTGCTCCATGTAGAATCCTCTGGAGCTCATCTGCAGAACACAAAATGATAACATCCGGTCAAGAGGTTTAATCGTCAATGGCAGCTGTGATTCCTCCACAGGAAGTGGGGTGCAGATGTAAGACTCAGACCTGTGGCGGCTTCTGGCCAAGAACTGCGCATACCTGTACCAAGAGTTCCTCTGAAAGACTTCAGAAAAATTCATTGATAGAGGATTCTCATCCTGTACCTGCGTCCATGTCTCCTGCCTGAGGACATCTCTCTCGCTCCTCTGATGAGGTACAGGATGACAGCTTGGATGACCTGGTATCACACAGAAATACTCCAACAACAGAATGGTGGAAACGATAATCAATGCCCCCACCCCTGCAGCCACCATTAGCCTCTTCTGCCCCTCAGCCATGCTCGATCTAGTTTGAAATCCTCTACAGTGTCAAACTTTGAACCCTGAGATGTGATGAAACACAACAGAAACACAAATTCCCCCTTCTCAGTTAAATCTGCAGAACCTGAAAAGGTAAATACACATGAAAAGCAGTAATGAATCCCAACCATCAAACGCATGCACAGTTTACAAAATCTTCTTTTTTCCGCTTTCTCTTTTATTTACATAGGAAATCACTGGAGCTGCACCTGTAAAAAATACCTCCTCAAAATGAATAAATCCCTCACCCATTGAATTTTGAACCAGAAAGAAGAAAGTGGTCAAAAACCCCTAATATTTTATGATTGAACGCTGAAATTGAAAAATTTAACTCCAAACCCTTGAAAGTTAGACCTGGAAATTATGTGTTGTTATGTTGAATTCTAATTTTAGATATAAGTAAGTCTAATTGATAAAAGATAAAAGTTAAAGCAAATTGTTGACCTAAACCAACACTAAGATAAGAAATAATCATTAATGTTCTATTAAAGGTGAAATCAAATATCTAATCCTAAATGTGTGACCTTTAAACTGTGTGATTTAAAATTAATCTAAAGTTTAAATCATATAATATCAGCGATCGAGCTAAACACCTGATGATCTCAAAATGCAAAAACACATACACTGGAAAAATTTAAAACACTGTTCCCGTTTTTCTGTATTGATTATGTTTCACACTCTGCTTCCTGTTCTCCTCAGATCTTTGTTGACAACTGCATTCTTCAGAAGCCACGAGGACGTTGAATCGCCACCACCCCGTTGTTTTGGGCTGCAAATCGCTATTGATTAAGCCAGGTGGGCTGTGTTCAATACCCCGTTCCCCTGGCGAGCAAAATGCCTCGACCCAAAAGGGTGGCAGGCTCCCCTCCTCTTCAGGCCCTCTTGCTGTGCTCTGCCGTTTTAAGCTGCTGGTTCTTCCCTCTCAAGGCAATAGAGCAGGCCGGCCGGACCAGGGGGAACTTACTTCCCTATCGTTCTGGTTGGCTTTTCAAAGGCAAGAACAAAGGTGCTTCTCAAGATGACTTCCCACAGCGAGAAGACAGGCGTATGCAGAATGCTTCTTCTTCCACTCGACCCAGAACACCTCACGGACAGATGGCTTCACCGGAAGAGGAAGTGAAGCGAAGCGGCAACAGAACCCCACACCTTCTCGACCACGACACCTTCTCGACCACGACACCTTCTCAGATGAAGACGCAGGACAGCCGACCTTTTGTGTGGACCTGCTCGCTCCAGATGACCCTTCAGAGCTCTCCGCTCTGAAGCCCCGCGAGGTGTGCCTCGACCTGTTGTGATGACCTTTGGGGTTCTCCCTCCGGACCACTCTGGCTGTGTCTCACCCTCTCTGGCGCGCTGATGATGTGCGTTTCAGCAGCCCAGATGTGCTCGCTCACGTGGTGACTCTCTCTCTCATAGACTCTGAGAAGCCCCCAGGATGTCAGTGGGCCTCCCGCCTTCGATCAGGCTTTGTCGCCTCAGGCGTGATGGATTCACCGGTCTGGAGGTGCAAGCTGGACAAACGACTATTAGTCTCACAGAGTACATTATATATGTCATTTTAACAACACACAACCCCTATTTACAGACGTCCTCAGCCCTACTGGGCATTTGCTAAAGCCCCAGTTAATTAATTTTAGTCTGTGCACAGATTTCAGCCAATTTTCCAAAAAATATACTAACATGTTGAGGCCTAACGTATTTCTAACATTCCCTAGATTTGCATTGCTAAAATGTGTACCATTATCTGATCTAATTTTACAGGAAACCCATGACATGGAATGTAACAATTGATTAAAAAAAATTTGGACCGGTTTGTCTTCTTCTCTTTTAAATTTTTATTTTTATTTTTCAGCCCCTTGTCAGCCGGTGAGCGCGGCACACCAACCATAAATTTCTGAACCTTTCACCGGTTCGAGCATGTCTGTACGACCAATTATTATCTCATGACCCGGTGTCATCATGGTCGAAAATTCCTAGTTCGCGCGACCTCCTCGTCTGTTGAGTCTCACGCAATGAATGCACGGCGCAATGTTCTGATCAGAAAATTTAAATGTGTGTGTGTCACCAGCTGAAATCCCCTTCAGCTGGTGTGCTCCACACTCTCGAGTTGCTGCTCCTCCAAATCTTCTTCTTTTTCCACCTTCTGGATGGTCCACCCACACTGTCTTCTCTTCCTTGAGGATCCGCCCCTGTTGACAGCAAGCCGCAGAGGCCTCATCCCATCTCATGGCCCTCTCTTCTTCTGGAGTGACCATCACCATCTGACGTCAATTGATGTATCCCGATGCTCTTTTTCCTTCCAAATCAGCTTGACAGTTACATTCCTGATGTGTATTTATCGCCTGTGTGTTGGTTTTGTCAAAGCTGTGATACCACATCGCACGTCTGCTTCCTTTGTCTCCCTTTGCTGTCCAAAACCCTCTCTTGTCCACTGAACGAGCTTAGTTAGTGCTGCAGCCAAAGTTCACACAGAGCCCTGCCTCCGCCCTCGGCGCTGACTGTGTCCCTCTTTCTGCTTCAAACCTATCATCGCGTCAAAACACTGATATGTCTGAAGCCCCTCACCAAACCAGCACTATCGCTGCTCCGCTTTTCTGTCCACAATAACCATTTTTCTCACTGACCACCACGTGCTCCTTCTGTATTTCCTAATTTATTGATCTCGTTGTACCCACCAGACTCCTGCCAATGCCTCCCCTCGAGGAGAAATGCCATTAAATATTTAACCTTTAAACCTAATATGAATAATTGAGGTGACACCAATTTCACCTGTGAAGATATTCACAAACTCATTTTCCTGTAGGCCTCGGGATGAGAGCCTTGTTATCTTGTTTTAGAGCCTACTGGGATGGGGAGAAGCAGACAAACAGAACTCACCGTCCAGTATTAATCTATTAATCCTGTGGCCTGCGGTGGCCTGTTCTATGTGTCATCATTAAATAATGCACTTTACGTTTGGCCCTGAGACTGAGGCCCCAATGTGACCCCACCGATTCGAATGTGAGGCCGACGCCTTCACGGGTTGCTGGAATGAGTGACTCGTGACAGCTGTTTCACATGCTCATGCTCTGATCGTGTGAATTTGTCCATTTGTCCAGCTTAGGTCAGCTCCAGTGTCCCGCCCCTTTTTTCTGGGTGGCTTTCTCTGCAGGATGCCCCAAGTCCTGACTTCACTTGATTTCACGTTGTGTTTGCTGACTTTGACATCTGTTTGTGTCCTGGACTGTTCTTTTGTTCAGGTCGCTGCCTTGAACTCTGGCTGAGGAAGTTCGTGGACATTCTGGTGTTTGAATGACAGTTCTTTGCTTTGTCCTTCAACTGTCTTTGTGTTGTGTCCATTCATGAGTGAGAGGTCTTGCCCTCACTTCCTGGCAGCTGTCGCTCCCAGAGTCAAAATGAACCATGTAGACGTCAACTTTATGCATTCAAATCAAATGGAGCCATCACTGTTTCCCCAATCTCCTGACAAACGAAAAGTTTCGTGCATTTTGCTTGAATCCTAACTCATGGTAAATTACAATTATGTGTTCTGTATCAAAAGAGGTCTGTCTGTCTGATGCTCTCCACGCACTGTGTGCTGTCAGGCTGTGAAAGAAAAAACAAATAAATCTGACCCATATATTGTTAAACCAAAATTCAAAAGCTATCATTTGCCATTTGTCTCCAACAAGACACATTTCGCCGGGTCTGGTCTGCACAACGGGTCTTTTCTTAACTCCACTTTAAAATCCAACACAAAATATTTTCCCAAACAAAAAATTTATGCCAAATATACAATTCACTTAACCTCCATCAAAGATTGTCTCACATCTCTCTAGAACTCTTGTGTGTCTAATTGATGAATTGTTGACCCCTTATAGTTTCCAAATAAGCTTCTTGCTTTGTGGCTGATTTCTAAATAAAACCTCTTAAAATATCCAAATAAGCTTTTGCTCTGTGGTTGATTGATATATACTGCTTTCCTCCACCTTCCTCCTCCTCAGTCTTGGGTTTCTGCACCTTGTTTCAA
>JBBPBX010036227.1:15476-31600 GCA_038048925.1 Garcialebias charrua | reverse complement strand
CCCCCCGCAAGTGTCGGATGGTCAAATATCTTTAATTTTAGTGTACTGTGTTACATTATAGTTTCACTTATTCAGAAGAGCTGTGGCGCACCGCTACCCCACCCCCCCACAAGTGTCGGATGTGTTTTTCAACAGAAGCATTTTAAAATGTCTCGAAACTACAGTTAACTTCATATTAATATTGTAGTGCATATGTTTTGTGTCCCGTGGGTCGTACAGTATCAGAAATCAAGAATAAATGGTTTGATCTGAAAATGGCTTCAAACAAACGTCTCGCCGCAGCACGGACAGGAGGTGGTCAAGGAATAGTCTGAGATGGTGGACAATAAATGCCACGCTGCAAGATGCGTGCCAACATGTTTTGCAGCACAAATGATGCGCGCACCTCCTGGTCAGGGCGCACCTCCTGGTCGGTGCGCACCTCCTGGTCAGTGCGCACCTCCTGGTCAGGGCGCACCTCCTGGTCGGTGCGCACCTCCTGGTCGGTGCGCACCTCCTGGTCAGTGCGCACCTCCTGGTCAGGGCGCACCTCCTGGTCAGTGCGCACCTCCTGGTCAGGTGCGCACCTCCTGGTCAGTGCGCACCTCCTGGTCAGGGCGCACCTCCTGGTCGGTGCGCACCTCCTGGTCAGGGCGCACCTCCTGGTCAGTGCGCACCTCCTGGTCAGTGCGCACCTCCTGGTCAGGGCGCACCTCCTGGTCAGTGCGCACCTCCTGGTCGGTGCGCACCTCCTGGTCAGGTGCGCACCTCCTGGTCAGGGCGCAACTACATTCTGCAGGTTATATTTCGAATCAGATATAATAATCAATTGCTCCGATGGTGTTTGGCACAAGATCAGTATAATTCGTACTTGTTCTGCGGCGGTGTATGGGGATTTTATGTACCTGGGTGTTAATATGAGGAGCGGCTTTGATGACCAAGGGGAGCGCACGGCCTGCGCGACACACCAGACAAATTAAACTTAAAATTATAATTCTAATTCAAACAGAATAACCTATTGTCAAGAATAATTATGGTGCGTGATTTTTTTAAACCCAAAATATTTTCTAAATAACGAAATATGAAGTTATTAGTGAAGGAAATCCATCTGGATAACAGCGGACCGACTGCTCGTAAAATATACGACAGGTCCGGACCACTCGTAAATTTTGTTCGTATCTGAGAAAAATCCTAGGATACGAAAACATTGTTGAATGCCACAAATGATCCTAAATCACTCGTACGCACAGTTTAAGAACAAATCTGTGCGTACGAACGGTTCGTGCATGAGGGCCAATGTTCTGAACATGATATCCTTGTCACGATGGATGTCCAGTCACTTTACACTAACATTAATCATGATGCAGGTTTAAAAGCAGTCCAATTCTTTTTTAAAAGTCAAAGTCAAAGTCAAAGTCAACTTTATTGTCAGAACTGCAATATGTACAGGACATACACAGGACCGAAATTGCGTTTCTCTCAGTCCCTCGGTGCAACAGTAACCATCTAAACACTAAAACATTTAATACACATAAGCATAAAATAGTAAAAAAGTGTAACACTGTCCTGAGTTTTTTCATAATAGTATAAAAGTATGAAAATTTACACCAACACTGAAACACCAAACACCCCTAAAACACCAAACACCCAATGAACATAAGCATAAAATGAAATAATAAAAGTGTAATACTGTCCTGAGTTTTTGCATAGTAGTATGAAAAGTATAAAAACGTAAATCTATAAAATAAACTGAAGTTTCTAGCGTTGACATTTGCAAAGAGTGGCACAGCAGCATATAAGTTAATGTACACAGTATATGTATGAGGTAGTTGATGTTGGTATAGAGGCAAAGTGGCATATGCAGTGAGGCACATAAGGCACATTTGGCATCCTTAGATAAGGCTAGTCAGAGAATGCTGTATATGTATCTGCAGTAGTGTAGATAAAAGTAGTGTAAATGTAAACAGTAGTAATAAATGTAAAGCAGTAGTAATAAATGTAAACAGTATTAATAAATGTAAACAGTGAATGTAAACAGTAGTATGACTATAGGCAGTAATGTAATACAAACATTAGTGCAAATATGAGAAGTAGTGCAAACTGAATGAACACATGACCGAGAGTTTAGTGAATAACCCGTTTGATGACACAGAGTCCAGTGTTAAAAACTTTGTGTTGAGTGGTAATGTGTGAGAAAGTTTTTTGTGTTAAGGCAGTTCAAATGGGAGGGGAGGCAGAGCAGGCAGAGTGTTTAGCATTCTGACTGCCTGATGAACAGAGCTGTCTCTCAGTCTGCTGGTACGAGCCTGGAGACTCCTCAGTCTCCTCCCTGATGGCAGCAGTCTAAAGCGGCTGTGTAGTGGGTGTGTGGGATCACCTGCCATGCGGTGGGCTTTCCGAGTGAGGCGTTTGCTGTGTAAGTCCTGCAGTGAGGGCAAGGAGGTGCCGACGATCTTCTCAGCTGCTTTCACGATGCGCTGGAGGCTCTTGCGGCAGGATGCAGTGCATGCACCAAACCACACAGTGATGCAGCTGGTCAGGACACTTTCTATGGCACCTCTGTAGAAGGTGCACATGATGGAGGTTGAAGCTCCAGCCCTTTTCAGCTTGCGGAGAAAGTAGAGGCGCTGGTGAGCCTTCTTCGCCAGTGCTGCAGTGTTCCTGCTCCAGGACAGGTCCTTTGAGACGTGCACTCCCAGGAACTTGGTGCTGTCCACTCTCTCCACTGCGGTGCTGTTGATGGTCAGAGGGGCATGTTGTGCATCCCTCTTCCTGAAGTCCACGACAATCTCCTTTGTCTTCTCCACGTTGAGAGTGAGATTGTTGTGTCCGCACCACAAGGCCAAGCGGCTCACCTCGTTCCTGTAGTCCGTCTCATCGTTGTTGCTGATGAGACCTACCACTGTTGTGTCGTCCGCAAACTTGATGAAGTGGTTGGAGCTGTACGATGGTGTGCAGTCGTGTGTTAGCAGGGTGAATAGAAGGGGGCTCAGCACACATCCTTGTGGGGCCCCTGTGTTCAATGTGATGGTGCTAGATGTGTTACTCCCGACCCGTACTGTCTGTGGTCTCCCGGTCAGGAAGTCTAGCAGCCAGTTACACATTGAGGTGTTCAGCCCCAGACTGTCCAGTTTAAGGATGAGCTGTTGGGGGATGATGGTGTTGAATGCCGAGCTGAAGTCGATGAACAGCATTCTAACATAAGAGTCCTTCGTGTCCAGATGTGTGAGAGCTGTGTGGAGGGCAGAGGAGATGGCATCGTCGGTTGAGCGATTAGGTCGGTATGCAAATTGGAAGGGATCCAGGGAGGCAGGGAGGACAGATGTGATGCTTTTCATGACTAGCCGTTCAAAGCACTTCATCAGGATGGGGGTGAGTGCTACTGGGCGATAGTCATTGAGGCATGCGGGCGTTGCCTTCTTTGGGACAGGGATGATGGTGGTGGCTTTGAAACAGGTGGGGACGATGGCCTGGCTCAGTGAGATGTTAAAGATGTCCGTGAAGACCGCTGCGAGTTCCCCTGCACAGTCCTTCAGCACACGACCAGGTATGTTGTCAGGACCAGAGGCCTTCCGGGCGTTAATCTTGATGAATGATCGCCTTACGCTGTCTGAGGACAGCGTCAGCACCTGGCCATCAGGAGAGGGGGGGAGTTTATGTGCTGGTGTGCTGTTACTTGCCTCGAACCGAGCAAAGAACTCATTCAGTTCATTCAGCGCAGAGGCTGAGCTGTCACAGGTCTGGGGGGTGGTTTGTAGTTTGTGATGGTCTGTATTCCCTGCCACAGACTGCGTGTATCCTTGCTGTCCTTGAAACGGTGAGCTATTTTCCTGGAATACTGCTCCTTGGCCTCACTGATGCCATGGGTCAGGTTCTTTCTGGCTACCTTCAGGCCCACCTGATCTCCCTTTTTGAAGGCAGCATTCCTGGCTTTCAGGAGTCTGTGAACCTCAGCTGTCAGCCATGGCTTCTGATTAGCCCGAACAGTGATGGTTTTGAGGTTGGTAACATCATCAATGCACTTGGCGATGTATGAACATACAGTGTCTGAGTACTCCTGGAGACATGTGTTGTTGTTTGTGGTAGCAGCTTCTTTGAACATACCCCAATCTGTGGTGTCAAAACAGTCCTGGAGTGCCTCTGAAGACCCCTCTGGCCACACTCGTATCTGCTTGCGGACTGGTTTTGTGACTTTCACCAGCGGCCTGTATGCTGGCTTTAGCATAACACAGATATGGTCAGAAGCACCAATGTGGGGGAGGGGGAGGGCTCTGTAGGCATTTTTCATGGTGGTGTAAACTTGGTCCAGTGTGTTGTTTCCTCTTGTTGCAAAGTTTATGTTTTTGTATGTTTTTGGAAATACACTCTTTAAATCTGCATGGTTGAAATCACCAGCCGTGATGAGAAAAGCATCAGGATGGGCTGTTTGTTGCTCACTGATGTGCAGATATAGTTCATTCAAAGCCTCACTTCTAACTTTGCTGTTGGAGCTTGGAGGGATATATACAGCAACAATCAAAACAGCTGTAAACTCCCTCGGTAAATAGAACGGTCTGCATTTAATAGTCATGAACTCCACTAAATGTGAGCAGTGTTTGTAGACCACAGCAGCATCCAGGCACCATGCTTTGTTGATGTAAACACAGAGCCCCCCTCCCCTTGTCTTACCTCCCTCGGGGGTTCGGTCCGCTCTGTAGCATGTTAGCTCCCCTAGCTGGACAGCATGGTCCGGAACGTTGTTGTTGAGCCACGTTTCCGTGAATACAAACACACAGCAGTCTCTCACAGTCTTTTGTGTCGTTCGTAGCAGGCGTATATAATCCAGTTTATTGTCCAAGGAGCGCACGTTAGCCAAAACCATGGATGGGATCGCCGGTTTGTGTGGGCTAGCTGCTAGCCTAGCTCTGACACCTCCGCGTTTACCCCGCTTCTGTTTTCTGTCACGCCGCTTGTGGCGTTTCCACGGCGGGCGCGAAGAAGGGAGGCTCAGGGCCGGCTTCCGCTTACTGTCCAGCCGCTTGTGGCGCTCCCACGGCGGGCGTGATGAATTGAGGCTCGGGGCTGGCTTCCAGAGCAGGCCGCAGTCACGAAACTCGTTTAGCTTCTCTTCCAGCTCACGTAGCTTCTCCTGGAGGTCACTGTTTATTCCCAAATGAGCGGTTTTTCCGACATCAAGCAGGAACTCACGGCTATACTTGCGTTCTTGAACACGTAAACATGACGAAGACGTGCCGGCACATTGCGGCATGCATGACAAAGATGACGAAAACACCGTGTTGTCGGGAGAGAGAGAAGCCGCAGCCTTTGCACGCGCCGCCATCTTGAAAAGATGATTTAGAAGAAAGAACAGATTCAGATCCTCCGACATAATTTATTTTGGATTTATTGAGGTGGATTCTGACGCACAAATTGTTTCTATTCCAAAACTCATTATATAGGCAAAACCATGGAACGTCTATGGGGTCCAGTTTTGCACCAGAGTACGCTAATTTGTTCCTTGGTCATTGGGAACATAACTATATATACAATTCAAAAAGTAATGAATATCTGAAATATATTCTGTTTTATAGCAGATATATAGATGACTTTTTTTTCAAGGAAATATAGATCTTTTGCATCAATTCTTAAATTATCTAAACAAAACTATGAAAGATTTGAAACTAATGATGAGTTATTCAAAAAATGATATTCATTTTTTAGATTTACATATATATAAGGACAATAAAGGTAATTTACATACCACATTATATAGAAAAACAACCGATAGAAACACTTTAATAATAATAATGAATTTAATTTATAACGCACTTTGTTACATGGTGCATCTTTCCACCCTAAACAGCTTATCTCTAATATTCCTGTTGGGCAGTTTATGAGAGACAAACGTATTTGTGATGAAAAAACAGACTTTAACTATCAGACAGAACAAATAAGAAAACGGTTTACACAAAGAAAATATAAAACAAGAGTTTTGGATAAGGCTATCAGCAGGGTGCAACAGATGGACCAGGATAAGTTATTGAAAACCTCTATAAAACAACAATCTTGTAATGATAAAATGAATTGCATTATTAAATATAGCACAGTGGCTTTTAAAATTAAAAGAATAATTAAGAATAATTGGAACATTCTTAGGTCTAATAAAAGCTTGCCCAAGTCCATCTTTGCTACTCTGCCACATTTTGGTTTCAAACGAGCCCCCAATATTGGTGATAGGCTGGTACATAGTGATTTCAGAACTAGAAATACAAACTGGCTTAACATGAATGGAATGTATAGATGTATGGGTAGTAGATGTCAAACTTGTTCTCTTATAATTCAAACAAAATTTTTTAGAGACTTCCGCACAACTGAGACCTACACAATAAAGGGCTTAATCAACTGTAACACAAGATTTAGTTTACTGCCTGGTAATTTATTAGTTAAACTAATCTTATTAATTAAATGGCATCTTTATATAGGAAGAACTATCAGAAATTTTAAGAAAAGAATAGATGAACATCGTTATGCCATTAATAAAAACAATCTAGAATTATCCGATGGCACAACATTACAAATCAGTGCATAACAGCAATAGTAACACTTTAAAATGTTTTGGCATTCAGCATGTGGCAGAGCATAAAAGAGGAGGGGATAGACTGTGCTCTCTTTTACAGTTAGAAACATTCTGGGTTATTAAATTAAAGGCTTTAGAATATCCAGGCCTTAATCAAACTATAGACTTTAAGCCCCTTTTGTGATGGATCTTGTAGTAAGGATGTTGTCTTGATTTAACTTTATGCCTCTAGGTTACATTGACGGTTAAATATTTCTTTAAATAGATTTTTGCATCATTTAGAGTTGACATGTTGTTAGAAATGATTAATGATAATGTGTTTCATTATTGCTTTTGTTTGGTATTGATAAATTCATGCTATAAGCTGGTGATCTTTTATCAGAGTGAGTCCTCTTCTGTTCAATGATACTGTCTTTGAGTTACTCTACTTGATTTTCTACACCTGTGTATCATTTTGTATGTATGTAATTTAAGAGCTCCTAGTACTTTTTGTCTGTAATGATCCTGAGGAAGACCCAGGTTGGGTTGAAACCAGTAGATCTTTGATCCTACTAAAGTATTTTGTTGTATCTCTAGCCCAGTGACCAAAGACTTGCATCTAGTTTTTGGTGTTTTGTCTCCACTACTATCCTTCTTGGATGTTTTTGTCCACCTGCCACTAGTTTGCTCTTTAAAAATCTGTCTTGCAATGACAGGTCCCATGTTCTTAATCCTTTGCCGTGCAGAAGAACCTCAACCAGAGCTCTCTCTGCTGATTCAGATTCTGCTTTCCTTTGGTCCGGTCCCCCGGTCCTGTTGTTACTGCCTCAGCAGACATTTTTCTTTTTCTTTTTTTGTCGTCTCGTGTGTCTGTTCCTCAAAGCCTCCTGTCTTTTACTCCCCGATCACGGGATGAGAACAGACTAGCTTTTTAACTTACTACCTGGATTATGGTCGGTAATCCTTAGTAAACCCCTTACCCCACCCTCTAGTCTAGTTGTTACTACGGGGTATGTATTACAAACCGGATTCCAAAAAAGTTGGGACACTAAACAAATTGTGAATAAAAACTGAATGCAATGATGAGGAGGTGCCAACATCTAATATTTAATTCTGAATAGAACACAAATCACAGATCAAAAGTTTAAACTGAGAGAATGTATCATTTTAAGAGAAAAATAAGTTTCAAAATTTCATGGCGTCAACAAATCCCAAAAAAGTTGGGACAAGTCCATTTTTACCACTGTGTGGCATCCCCCCTTCTTCTTACAACACTCAACAGACGTCTGGGGACAGAGGAGACCAGTTTCTCAAGTTTAGAAATAGGAATGCTCTACATTCATGTCTAATACAGGCCTCTAACTGTTCAATCGTCTTGGGCCTTCTTTGTCGCACCTTCCTCTTTATGATGCACCAAATGTTCTCTATAGGTGAAACATCTGGACTGCAGGCTGGACATTTCACTACCTGGATCCTTCTCCTACGTAGCCATGATGTTGTGATTGCTGCAGAATGTGGTCTGGCATTATCTTGTTGAAAAAAGAGGTTAAGATGGCGGCTGAGCAGAGAGGACGTTTGTAGTCGGGCTCCTGCCTGTACAACCTCCAAAAGGAGTATTTGGAGAGCTTGTACTCGCAGTTTTTTGCGCTGGATGTGCGCTGGATGTGCAGAGAGGAGTGCTGAAAAAGCTGCGGAAATTGGACTGGAGCATGCGATCCAGAATTATGAATTATGAATCTACAAGCCAACGTGTCCGTGAGTTTTTGCCGAGAGTTAGCCTAGCGTAGCTACAAACCGGGCTAATCAAAACAAACCGTGACGGATCACCGTAACCGGGTACCGTAGCTGCGGGCTTCGTGAACAAATAAACCGGAAAAATACGCTGGTTGTTACGAAGAAACGCGGGCCGGCAAGCTGGAGGTGCTTTGTTGCAGCGAAAGAACAAAACAAAGCTGGGAGTAGAGGCTACAGGCTACAAGCTAACGCTAGCCATGTGCTGCTGATAAAAGCTAATGCGGCAAAACACCACGGAGTTGGGGATTGTTGCTACGGGCTGAAAATCTGTAGTCTGTGAACTGGTGAGGCCAGAGAGGCAGTGGAGTGCTGCTGTGGGACAATAAATTACATCCAGGCCCCAGATGGACGAGAACTGAGCTGAACTGGTTGCTGGTGGACAGGACCTGCGCTAAGCTGGTTGTTATTGGATGGGAGCAGTGCAACAAGCTGGTTGTTGTTGGACGGGAGCAGTGCAACTAGCTGGTTGTTGTTGGACGTGAGCAGAGCAACGAGTGAGTTGCTGTTGGATGGGAGCAGAGAAACAAGCTGGTTGCTACTTGACGTGAGCAGAGCAACAAGCTGATTGCTACTGGACGGGAGCAGTGCAGCAAGCTGATTGTACATGAGCAGAGCAACGAGTGAGTTGCTGTTGGACGGGAGCAGGACAGCGAGCGAGTTGCTGAAAACGGATGCAGAGCAACGTTCGTGTTGTTGTTGGACGGGAAGCAAGCTGGTTACTGTTGGACATGAGCAGAGCAGCGAGCGAGTTGCTGTGGACGGGAGCAGAGCAGCGAACGAGTTGCTGTGTACGGGAGCAGATTGGCGAGCGTGAATCACTGTGGAACAGTGAATTTCTGTATCCAGACCAGAAGAAGCAGGCGAGATGAGTCCTGGGAAAACAAAGAAAACGGAGCCGCAGAGACAGGAGTCGGCGTGTAAAAAATCGGTGGATAAAAATCTGGAGTTATTGGAGGAATTGAAAAATGCAGTAAACAATCTCACTGAGGAACTTGCAAGTTTGAGAGCTGAGCAAAAAAACTTTAATCAACTGGTAGAGGAGATGAAACAAATGAAAGCTCAGGAGGTCATCAGAGAAGAACGATTAGCTCAATTGGAACAAAAGTGTGAGGACATGGAACAATACATAATAGCACTTTGAGATTTTCATTAATGAAAAGTGCGTTATAAATTGAATTCATTATTATTATTATTATTATTATTATTATTACATAAGAGGCGAGAACATGGTCATTTCTGGACTCGAGGTTAAACGCCGAACATATTCAGAAGTAACTGCAGACGTTACCACGACTGAAGACGGACCACCAGAACAACTGCAGTCTCTGGAGAATCAGGTAGTCACTTTCTTAAATGGCAAAGACATTGACATTAAACGTGATGACATTTCCACCTGTTACACACTGCCCAATAGAGTTAACAAAAATAAACCATCAGTAGTCGTGAGATTCATTGGAAGGAATCAAAGAAACAGGGTAATGATGCAGTCAAAGAAACTCGCAAAAACTGAGGTCTTCATGAATGAACACCTAACTAAAAAAAACGCAAACATTGCACATGCAGCAAGGTGGTTGAAAAAGAATGGAAAAATAAAAAAAACTTGGACAAGAAACGGAAACATCTGGATCAAAGTACATGAAAATTCTCAAGCTAAAATAATAAAAGATCTGAAAGACTTAGACTCATTCAAATGAGCTCAAAAATGACAAATCACCAATCACTATCACATGTTCATACACAAAAATTGACAAAAATGAACAAACAAACAAATACATTAAAACATGACGGCAACAAACGAAGACTCAGAAGTTAAAATATACAATGTTGAAGATATGGTTGATGCAAACTTTTATCCTGCTATAAAAGACTGTGAATACTATAATGAAGAAAAGTTTAATGACATCAATATATCAAATGGAGATCTCTCTATTATTCACATCAATAGTAGAAGTTTAAATGCAAATATATCCAAAATAACAGATTATTTAAAACAGTTAAACAGAACTTTTACATTAATAGCACTGTCAGAGACATGGCTTAATGATGAAAACAAAAATAACGTTCACATCGAAGGATATGAATTATATCATTTAAACAGAAACAATAAAAAAGGTGGAGGAGTAGCTCTATTTGTCAAAAATGAAATAAAGTGTAGAATAATTAAAGAAATGTCAATAATTGTTGACAATCTTATGGAAATAATAACAATAGAAATATTAAACGAAAATGCTAAAAACATTTCCATAAGTTGTGTATATCGATCACCAGGATCAAATATAGAAATATTCACCGATAAAATCATACAACTACTGGAAAAGAGTTTAAATAAAAAAGTTTTCTTGTGTGGAGACTTTAATATTGACCTGGGAAATAAAACGGATTCAAATAACATCAGCACGTTTCTAAATTCAATGTATAGTTTAAATCTTTATCCGTTAATATCAAAACCAACAAGAATTACAACTCATAGTGCTACGATAATTGACAACATTTTCACAAATATAACTAATGGGGATATGACAGGTGGTATCTTAACAACTGATTTAAGTGATCATTTACCAGTTTTCACTATCTACAGAAATGATCAAAACATTACAAAAGAAGTTACAATTAATAAAAAAATAATAAACACATCAAAAAAAGCTATGGATCAATTAAAAGACGATTTACAGAAGCAAAACTGGAAGGACGTGTATATTGATGATGTTAACAAATCATATGATGAATTTATGAACATTTTAGAAGCTCTGTATGAAAAGAATTGTGTGCAAAGAAATTGTAGAAAAAGAAATATTGTTGACCAACCTTGGATGACTAAAGGGTTGAGAAATGCTTGTAAAAAAAAAAAAAACTTGTATTTATGTTTCTTAAAAACGAGAACACAACAAGCTGAAGAAAAATATAAAAAATATAAAAATAAATTGGTAATGATTATAAGAAGATGCAAGAAAGAATACTATAGTGATTTATTAAACAAGAGCAATGGTGACACTAAAACAACATGGCGAGTAATAAATGATGTTCTAAAAAGTCATAAAACAAAAACGAACATTGCAAAATATTTTGTGAAAGATGACAATGAAATACATGATGAGAATGATATCGTAAATGAATTTAATCAATATTTTGTAAATATTGGATCAAGCCTTGCAGCTAAAATACCAAAAGTAGATAATAAGGTGTGTCATTCAATTAAAAGCTGCACCAACAGTATTTTTCTTAGTGGAACTAACAAAGAGGAAATTATGAAAATGGTTAAAAATCTCTCAGACAAGAGATCAAAAGACTGGGTGGACATGGATATGATGTTTGTAAAAGAAATAATAAGTTATGTTATTGAACCATTTACATATATATGCAATTTATCTTTTTCAACAGGAATATTTCCAGATAACATGAAAGTAGCAAAGGTAATTCCTCTTTTTAAAAATGGTGATAAATGTGTATTCAATAATTATAGGCCAATATCCTTACTACCACAGTTCTCAAAAATTCTAGAAAAACTATTTGTGACCAGATTGGATCAATTTATTGATAAACAAAATATTTTAAGTAGCAGTCAATATGGGTTTAGAGAAAAAAACTCTACGTCAATGGCTCTCATGGATTTAATGGAACAAATAACTAATGCTGTCGATCATAAACAGTACTGTGTTAGTGTTTTTGTTGATCTAAAAAAAGCATTTGATACCATTGACCACACCATTCTCCTTGAAAAACTAAATAAATATGGTATTAGAGGACCAGCATTACAGTGGGTATCTAGCTATTTGAAGGACAGGAAACAGTTTGTGCAAATAAATGATGTTAGATCTGACCTCCGTGATATCACTTGTGGAGTTCCTCAGGGTTCTGTGCTTGGACCAAAGTTATTTATTTTATATGTGAATGACTTGGTAAATGTGTCAGGACTACTTAAATGTGTTCTTTTTGCCGATGACACCACATTTTTCTGTTCGGGTAATGACATAAAACAGATTTTCGATATGATGAAAACAGAATTTATAAAAATACAAACTTGGTTTAAATTAAACAAATTATCTTTGAATTTAGATAAAACTAATTACATGATATTCGGTAACAAAAAGAGAATTGTTGATGACGATCCATTTGAAATTGAAGATGTTGTGATCTGTAAAGTGAGTGAAGTGAAGTTTCTGGGTGTTATCATTGATGACAAACTGACGTGGAAACATCATGTAAATTCCATTTTAAAAAAATAGCTAGATCAATTGCAGTACTGTATAAAGTCAGGGATTTTTTAATTGATAAAGTTTTACATATGTTGTACAACACAATCATTGCTCCACATTTAATCTATTGTATTGAGGTTTGGGGAAAAGCGTGCAAAACTATTACAAAGCCTGTTTTTATTTTACAAAAGAGAGCTGTAAGAGTAATCACCAGAAAACATTTCAGTCACCCATCAAACACTTTGTTTCTTCAGCTAAACTTATTGAAATTCCAGGAATTGGTAGAATATAGTATTTTATCAGTTATGTATAGGGCTCATAAAAACACATTACCTTTAAATATTCAAAGAAACTTTATAAAAAGACAAAGTTATTACAATCTCAAAGGGACAGAGATATTCATCAAACCACAATTTAGAACCAGCTTAAAGGGACGGTCTACCTCAATTCAGGGAGTTCGATTGTGGAATGCTCTGGAGAGTGATGTTAAAAATGAAAAATCAATGCATACATTTAAGAAAAAGGTCAAAAAGGATTTGCTCAAAAACTATATATGATGTAACCTTGCGTGTTAGCTTAGTGCGTTTGTGTATTACAGTTAGAAAAATTAAGTAGAGTTAGTCATTTTGTGAAGCAGTTTGTGTATTACAGTTAGAAAAATTAAGTAGAATTATTCATTTTTGTGATGTATTTTGTGTATTACAGTTAGGAATATTAAGTAGAATTATTCATTTTGTGAACATCTTGATGTTGTGCCATCTTTTAGTTTGTGTATTACAGTTAGAAATATTAAGTAGAATTATTCATTTTATGATCTAGTTTGTGTATTACAGTTAGGAAAATCAAGTAAAAAAAAAAAAAAGGAAAATTAAGAAAGAAAAAAAAAAAAAAAAAATAAGTATGATGTAGTTTGTGTATTAGTTAGAAAAATTGTGTATTAGTTAGAAAAAGAATTATTCATTTTGCTATTGTGTATTAGTTAGAAAAAGAATTATTCATTTTGTGATGTAGTTTGTGTATTAGTTAGAAAAATTAAGTAGAATTATTCATTTTGTGATCTAGTTTATGTATTACAGTTAGAAAAATAAGTAGAATTATTCATTCTGTGATGTTGCTTGAAGGTTATCATTGGTTGAACAAACTGTGAAATAGGGGCAGATATAATAAGATTTCATCTTCTTTCTGCTCCCTTCATTTTATCCTACTTGTATTCTTGTATCTGATGAAACTGTCTTGTATTGTTCTTTAAAATGAATGAATAAACATCAATCAATCAATCAATCAATCAAAAAATGCAGAGTCTTCCCTGAAAGAGATGACGTCTAGATGTGAGCATATGTTGTTCTAGAACCTGAACATAGTTCTCTGCATTAATGGTGCCTTTCCAGACATGCAAGCTGCCCATGCCACAAGCGCTCATGCAACCCCATACCATCAGTGATGCAGGCTTCTGAACGGAGCGTTGATAACAACTTGGGCTATCCTTGTCCTCTCTGGTCCGGATGACATGGCGTCCCAGTGTTCCATAAAGAACTTCAAATCGTGACTCATCTGACACAGAACAGTCTTCCATTTTGCCACACTCCATTTTAAATGACCCCTGGCCCAGTGCAAACGTCTGAGCTTGTGGAGCTTGCTAAGAAATGGCTTTCTCTTTGCACTGTAGAGTTTCAGCTGGCAACGACGGATGGCACGGTGGATTGCAAAGGTGGGCACTAGACCGCCAGGGAGCGCTAGAGCGCTAATCCGCTGATAGCGGACCTAAACAATTTGTTAGCGCTATAGCTGATTGACTAACTTTTATAATTCATACGCGGATTTGCGCTATTTTTATTTAAAATGCAGTACCGCTAATAACTAATTATCTATCAGTAAAAATGAAAAAAACTTATTTACGGGTTCTTAAATCAACCGGACGACTGCTCACGGACCACATCCGGTCAGCGCCGGTGCTTCTGGCACGCATATATTGCGCAATAACCGATCCAAACTGGCAAGTGGAAAGGGAGCATTAGACAACTATGGACTAATGCCCCTTTTCCACTCGCTCGGCGCAGAGAGAGTGGAAAAAGACTTGTCCAAACTTTTTTGGGATTTGTTGACGCCATGAAATTTTGAATCAACATATTTTTCCCTTAAAATGATACATTCTCTCAGTTTAAACTTTTGACCTGTGATTTGTGTTCTATTCTGAATAAAATATTAGATGTTAGCACCTCCACATCATTGCATTCAGTTTTTACTCACACTTTATTTAGTGTCCCAACTTTTTTGGAATCCGGTTTGTAATACATACCCCGTAGTAACAACTAGACTAGAGGGTGGGGTAAGGGGCTTACTAAGGATTACCGACCATAATCCAGGTAGTAAGTTAAAAAGCTAGTCTGTTCTCATCCCGTGATTGGGGAGTAAAAGCCAGGAAGCTTTGAGGAACAGACACACGAGTCAGTCTGGTCCGGTCTGGTTCAAGTCGGATCGGCTCACATGTAGCTCTGTCTCCATTCACTTCTGTAACCCTTCGGTGGGCGGGTTGTAGGATCCTACTCGTCTCACACGTGGTGGAGGTAGTGTTCCCTATATTCTTTTGCCATGATATCTATTATGATCGAGCTCCAACAATACGATCAGCTACGCTTCGGTTTGGTGCGGGCGAGGACAAGCTCAGATGGAGGATCTGTTGTTGTTGTTCTGAAAAGACCCACAATGCACCTTTCCCCAATAAAAGACAAACGTAAGATAAATTGTTTGAATCGAGTGTTTGAAAAAAAAAACATTTGTTTGAGAAGGGGCAGATATAATAAGATTATTTTCTTCTTCTGCTTGCACCTCTGCTTGCTATATATATATATTTTTTATTTTTTTATTTTTTAAGTTTTTGCAAGCTAATAGCGCTGATGATGTTTTAAATGGTGTTTAGCAGCAGTTTTTTTTTATTTTAAATGTACCTTTCATGGTGTGATATTCACACAAAAAGTCCAGTCAAACTGAAAATGAAGGCACAAAGTGAATGCAGAAAGTATTTTACGAGCTCTGCTCTCTTTTCTCACGCACAATCGTTCTGTGGTAATTTACCTTGTGTTAGGTTCATGTCACAGGAGGAATTTCTGGTTAATTTCACCATAGGTGTAAGTTTAAGTTTTAAAAATATATTTTGTGTTTCATCATCTTTCCATTGAATTTAATATTATATCAAAACGTTTGATGTAGCTCATATTAACAGACAAGCTCAAATGGCGTGCTGTTAATAAGTTAAGCAGACGTCAACACTGCTACAAGAGCTTTAGTCTTTTAGTCTGGTCATTTATGACGGGATATTTTGTCAGATAGTTATCAATAGTTAGCAGTTCCTCACTCATGACATCAGTAATATAATTATTAATCAAAGAGCATAAAAAAACAAATATATATTCCTCCAGGCTAAGCTAATGGATCGTCAAATCAGAAACACTTTTTAATTGATTTTCAGGCTTATAAAACAATTTTTCTCAAACATGACCAGCCAGCGGTAAAGAAAGCAACATTGCATAAAGACTAGTATGATTAATACTACAAAAAAATCAAGTAGCTGATTTCAAATGAAGACAGTTTCATGATTTGAAGTCATCTTTAAGACGAGGTTTGCT
>JBBPBX010036226.1:20757-31601 GCA_038048925.1 Garcialebias charrua | reverse complement strand
GGAGAAAAAGTAATGAAAATTATGGTGTGATCTTGAGAGATTTTTTACACACATTTAAATAAAATTAGGTTTATTTGTATTTAAATGCAGCAATAATATTAGACATGGGATTTGCAATGTTCATAAATTGCAAAAGTCCCAAATTGGATCAGAAAAAAATGTTTAGGGAGCTAAACATTAGGCTAATGTAGTTAAATCCATCAGTGGTGTAATTAATGCTGTATCTGTATATTTAGGCTATATATAAATATAAACCATTTTTAGCTTTAGGTAGTATATATCTAGAAGTTATTTGGCTAGATATTTGATGTAATAGAGATGACATATTTTTGTCAAAACAACTTCACATTAAAAAAAAATTCTTACCAGTTAGCATTTCCAAGTCTGTGACCATTTTCATGTTCCCACATTTCAATAGCTCTTCTTTCACCATTTAGATTAGCTCTGTTACTTCTGTTTTCACTTCTAGCTGCTGGCTCAAAACTATAAGGCTGTGGACCTCCAGTATTGATCCTGTGTGCAATCTCATATTCAGGATCTGTCGCCGCCTCCTGGTGCGACGCCATATCTTTCTTAGCTAAAGCACGACCTTTCCCCTCCTGTGATGTCACTTCCGGTTTGCCGCTGAGGGTGCTATTTTTAGACAGAGTAGCAAGGGAAGACAAAAAAAGGTAGTAGTAGCACATTTTATTTTTAGATATGAAACGTATTTTTGATGAAAATTGGAGTTTTAGACATGTTAGGTTGAAAAGGCAACTACATGTGTTTAAAGTGAAAGATACGCTTTAAGTGTCGAAGACGTGGAGGATTTGTGGATTATTGGAATATTGGTAGCAACTGCTCTGTTTTTTGGCGTAAGCGGAGTTGTTTGTTACTGGAAACTGAGGGAGGCTTCGGCAGCTATCAGCGCGCTGTCGGCACTACCTGATCAGCAAAATTCTCTGAACCGGGCCGTGAGCTCCTCATCCCAGCTGTTGTATGAGCTCAATCGCTCGCTTGGAGCGGTGGTGGATCACCGCGGACCTGCTGTGCGTTTTGGGACTTGTTTACAGCCACCCCGGATCAATCAAGGGACAGATGGGAGTTCATAGAGCGGAGCGGAGCGGAACCACATATTACTTGGATTTTTTTCGGCCATGAAACAGCACCACAGACTTGATGGCGGCAGTGGAAAAGAACACTGTGGTCTATTGGATAACAAACAAGAATATTATCTGGCTTCTGTACATGTCCTTGAAAAGAAGGCTGTCGGAAGCCATTCTCCTGGGAGTGTGGAGCTGAAGAGACCTGCTGCCCCCCCCCCCCCCAGAGATTTCTGTGCAGCCTCAGATAACGCCCAGCTGCACATCTGCTGAACTTTGTGTTTGTCTGAAATTACTCACAGACTCTATCTCCTTGCCTGCCGTCTCTCAATTTGTTATTGTAACTAAATGTGCTTTTTGATATGGTTTTTACTGGATCACGCGGTGTCTTGAAGACAAAATGTGATTCATCTTTTTTTAATATCAATGCTGTAAAACCCCGTGTCTTTGCCTGTTTTCCTGCTTTTGACCTTCATCTGGGGACAGATGAGAGCGGCCGCGCTATAAGCATATCATGTGTTGATAAACATATCATGTGTTGATAAACATGTCATGTGCTTTGTTGAGCTGCAGCTTTTTGCACTCATTCTCTCTCCTGGATGACTGTAACTACATATTTACGTTGTATTGGTGAAAATTGATGCAATGTTAATAAACCTTCTTGTATCTTGTATCTTGTATATACTGGTAGTCCCCGACTTACGAGTGCTCTTACCTACGAGGTTCCGGACTTACGAGCTGGCGAACAAGCAGTAAATTTGTAAAGAACATACAAAATTTACAGCACTTTTATGTGTTTTTAGATGAAAGTGTGTTAGCTAACCGTTTGGAAACAAGTTTCTGAGCATGCTTATGAACTAGTATGAACATTTGTGATGAAAAACGAGTGTTCGTAGTAGCGCTAGCATAAATTTTCCGACTTACGACCGAAAATCCTGACTTACGAGAACACGTGTTTCGACGTACGAGATTTTCGTCTTACGAGAACCTCGCAGGAACGGAACTCGCTCGTAAGTCGGGGACTACCTGTACTGTGTACATAAACTTCATATGCTGCTTTGTCACTCTTTTACAAATGTCAATGCCAGCACCTTCATTGTATTTTATAGATATACTTTTATACTACTATGCAAAAACTCAGGACAGTATTACACTTTTTTATTTCATTTTATGCTTATGTTTATTAAATGTTTTAGTGTTTAGTGTTGGTGTAACTTTTTATACTTTTATACTACTATGCAAAAACTCAGGACAGTATTACACTTTTATTATTTCATTTTATGCTTATGTTTATTAAATGTTTTAGTGTTGGTGTAACTTTTTATACTTTTATACTACTATGCAAAAACTCAGGACAGTATTACACTTTTATTATTTCATTTTATGCTTATGTTTATTAAATGTTTTAGTGTTTAGTGTTGGTGTAACTTTTTATACTTTTATACTACTATGCAAAAACTCAGGACAGTATTACACTTTTATTATTTCATTTTATGCTTATGTTTATTAAATGTTTTAGTGTTTTAGTGTTTAAATAGTTACTGTTGCACCAAGGGACTGAGAGAAATTTAATTTCAATCCTGTGTATGTCCTGTACATATTGCAGTTTTGACAATAAAGTTGACTTTGACTTTGACTTAAAAGTCCCAATTTTCTGTTAAAATAAAAAGATTTTAGCACCTTCAAACGTCCAACGAACTTCTTGTCAGCTTGGGAACAGGTTGTAATACGGGTACTCCTCGACTTACGAACGAGTTCCGTTCCTACGGCCGTTTGCATGTCGAAAATCACCGTAAGTCGGAAAACACACGTGCCGCCACTTATACATGTACATGTGCGGTACTGTATAGTTACTAAGTTACCAAGCACTTCGCCTATCCTAACTCTACATACGGTAATTATCAAAAAACACATACCGGTACAGTACATTTGGAGCCATAATGAAGGAAGAAAATATTTAGCATGTCTGTTAGCATGTTAGCTCGTTGCACGTCCAAGCGCTGCAGCTTCCAGCTGCTTCACACGGTCCAAACTGTTTACAGTAAGGCCTGTTAGCATGTTAGCTCCATACATTTGGAGCCATAATGAAGGGGAAAAGAGTTAATAACTTACTGGGAGCTGGTGAAGCCGTTTCTCCGCGTTTCTCCGTGTCCCCGGTGGGGCTGGCGTTAGCATGTTAGCTCCGGGTGCCACCAACATCCAGGCCGCCAAGCCGTTCGTCCGCCTGAGACGTCCACAGACGGTCTGTCCAAAGCCGGCTGTCGAAGCCTGAGGTAACCGAAGCTAAACGACAACTGCTGAAAACTGCCGAACACTGCCGAAAATTCCGTAATCGGCCTCAAAATAATAATAATACAGTAATAATAATAATTATTATTTATTTGTAAAGCCGTTAAAAACAACCACAGCTGCAACAAAGTGCTGTACACATAAAATCAAGAACATTTAAACACATAAAATAAGATTTTTCAACAAAAAAAAAATCATTTTTTTTAAATTAAATATTTATATTTTTTTGTTAATAAGTTGCGTTCGTAACACTGAATCGCCGTAAGTCGAGGCCGCCATAAGTCGAGGACCACCTTTATTCCATTTAATAATGTCGCCACAGTTTGGAGTAAAGTTGTACTTTTTAAAAAAATATTTAAAGCTGTATTGTTGTGATTCATCGTACGTGTCTTGAAGTGTCTCTTCAGTTGTGTTCACTGCGTTTTGCACTTGTAGGTGGTGGACACCCCTGGGATCCTGGACCACCCCCTGGAGGAGAGGAACACCATCGAGATGCAGGCCATCACGGCTCTGGCTCACCTGCGGTCGGCCATTCTTTACGTCATGGACCTGTCCGAGCAGTGCGGCCACAGCCTGCAGGAGCAGCTGGAGCTCTTCAACAGCATCCGCCCGCTTTTTGCCAACAAGGTGCCGGCTTTAACGAAAAGAAACAGAAACTGGAGGTTTCTATAAAACTTGAAGCCGTCAGATAAACTAGAAACATTTTTTAAAGAATGAAACCTGCTTTTAGAAAGTATCAGGAGATGATACTTTCCTCTATTCTTTTTTCTGCCTGGCTCCAAATACCTACTTGGAGTCAACTTTGTCCGTCTGTTAGCAAAATATCTCATGACTCGCTTGATGGATTTTAAAGAAACTTTCAGGAACTAATCATCAGATGTTCCTTTACAGCTAAATAACTCTTGGAGCCAACCCAATTCAAGGTGGCGGCCGCAGCCAGCTTACATTGGAAAACACAAAAAAAATTGCAATAATCTCGTCAGTTTTACGGATTTTGTGTTATAATTTGGCAAAGGTAGTAGCTGAGAACCATTCACAACATATAGTCCAAGTGCTGCTCAGTGCACAAGACCAGTACAAGAACGATCTCAGAATAGAAACGTTGGTCACGTTTCTTCTAACATAATAATAATAATAATGTCTTTGTCTGTCATCTGTGTACCGTATGTTTCCCATACACAGACGCAATTTGTCTCTGCATTTAACCCAACCACCACCAGGTGGTGCAGTGAGCAGCCAGAAAGCGCCCGGGGAGCTGGGGAAATAGGTGTGCACTCATAGACACCCCAAGGTGGGTAGTGGCCGGGGCGCGAACCCACGTCCTTCGGGTCCCAAGTCAAAAGCCCTGCCACTACACCATCTTGGCTCAAACCAGTCCATGTGCAGTTTTTACACGGTGGTTGGATATTAGGTGAGGTTGAATAATCCAACACGTTAATCACAGTTAGACTTGCAAGGTTTTGGTCAGACAGTGGACAGAAATGAAGCGACCAGCAGTTTATCCTGTGAAACTAATACTGATGTATTCTTCATGCAGCCTCTCCTCGTTGTGGCCAACAAATGTGACGTGAAGAAGATCAACGAGCTCTCGGAGGAGAACCAGGTGATTCACTGCGCAGACCTGAGGAGTCCAGCTGTGTTTAGATGGTGAAGCGTTGCGCTCCTCTGACACTCCTGCTTGTCTTTGTCAGAAAATCTTTGCAGACCTCTCGGCCGAGGCGGTCACGGTGATCGAGACGAGCACCCTCACGGAGGAGGGCGTCATGCAGGTCAAAACCGAGGTGAGCCCCGGTGACGTTTAGGCTTTTTTTTTTACTCGCCGCAGCGTCTTGTTTCTAACGCTCCGGTGTTTCTCAGGCCTGCGATCAGCTTCTCGCTCATCGCGTCAACGCCAAGATAAAAGGCAAGAAGGTCCACGATGTCCTCAACAGGCTGCACCTGGCCGTTCCTGCCAAGAGGGACGAGAAGGTGAGGTTCAAGTTAAATCAACACAAAGGATCTGGGGCCTCATGTATCAACCGTGCGCACGCACAAAAACCGTGCGCACGTCACTTTCCACGCAAAACTCCGTATGTATCAAAACTGAACTGAACGTGAATATCTGCGCACCTCCACGCAAGCTCCCCTGTTGGCGTACGCACGTTTCTGTGGTTATTGTTCCTTTGGCGACACTTACAGGTGATTCAGAGAAACTGTGTCCATGATGTGAAAACAATCATTAATCCCACCAAACACACATGATTAACGATTATTACATCCACATGGACGCAATTAGATGAGTGGATATAAAAGCATGCGCCAAATAGTGGCAACGATATTGACAACAATGAGATGTGATTTCTTTAAATAAGAAGTTAACCAAGCTGTACCAACACGCCTACGTTTAGGTCAGTGTGTAGCGCGGTTGCCTTTAGTTCCAAAGGTCATGAGTTCGAATCTCGCATGGTACAACGTTTTTCTTTTTTTTTTTCGTTCCAGATTTAAATACACATGAAAACTATTTACAAAACAAGAAATCGTCTGCTTCCTTTCATTTCATGTATTGTTCTATTTCTTGTTGTTTCATTAAATAGTTTTCCTGTGTTCTTTAAATCTGGAATGAAAAAAAGGAAAAAAACGTTGTACCATGTGGGAGTCGATCTCATGACCTTTGGGACGAAGGGCAAGCGCGCTCACCACTAACCTATACAGGCATGTAAGAGCAGCTTGGTCAACTTCTTATTTAAAAGTGGATGGTTTGTTTTGCACTGAACGTGCCAAATAAAGCCTTTTTCCGTGCTTCTCTGCCTCACACAGACGTGTCTCCTGTTCATAGTCCGTGAAGTTCCTCTTTTTTCCACGTTCCGACATGATTTGCAATGGAGCAGAGACGACATTCCTGTCGTGCATGGCATATTTAAATGAATTTGCATATTTATACGGAGGCGTGTCAAAGGCGGAGTCGGCCACTCTCTCATGTGCGCTCAATTCCACGTTGATTGTGATGTACAAAAGGAATGTGCGTGGATACCGGTGTACGCACAGTTTGATAAATCCGGATTCTTTTGTGCGTAGACACTTTTCTGGATTTGACCGTACGTCACTTTTCAGTAAGAAATCCACGCAAGTCTTTGTACATGAGGCCCCTGGACAGCCGACACAGAATCTAACCTCGTTTAGATGTTCTGCGATCATCACAACTTCAGTTGAAGTCATGGTGGAATGTTTTGTCACACCTCAGTCTGTCGTCGTACGTTCTAAGTTCTGTTTTTTGAAGTCATGGGGTCCGTCTCAGTCCAGCGACCTCGATAAGCTCGTCTGACCAGCTGCTGCTCAGTGCAACTAATACATTATAACGTAACATTCACATCTCAGTGACAGTAAGGACAAGAAAACAAGTTCATTTATGTACCGTATGAATTCATATGTTTCACCTTTTTGCATAAATTTCCAAGTCCTGCGACATACCGTATTTTCCGGTGTATAGGTCACACCTTTTTATAGTTTTTTCAAGGCCTGCGACCTATACTCAGGTGCGACCTATATATGGCTTGTTATCACTTTCGGTGAAACAAATTTTTAAATCCAGCTCATTTCACAATTACGTTCATTTATTAAGGAAAAGTTCAGCTCAGACATATATTTGCTATAATTTTTAATCAAACAAATAATTGTACGTTCCCTCTCGCTGTCTGAGGTCAGCAGATCAGCTGCTGTTGGTCGTCCTAAAGTCCAACAGCAGGCTGAGAGGTGACCGAGCATTCTCGGTCGCTGCCTCTGACATCACTTCCTGTTTTTAAATCTGCTCTGAAGACACTTTTTTTTTCTCTTTGGCTTTTAACACAGCTTGAAATGTTGATTTTACTGTTTTTAAGTTATTTATTTTATAGTTTTTTACTGCTTGCTGTTTTGATTTGGTAGTTCATTACTTTCATGGTGTTTGTTGAGTTGATAGTTTGTATGCTTGTATGTGTGTTAGTGCACAGCACTTTGGCCAACTGTGTTTTTTAAAGTGCTTTATAAATAAAGTTGTATTTTATTGTATGCAGCTCATTTTACTGTTAAAATGCATTTACGGTATTAAGGAAAAGTTCAACTGAGACACACCTTTGCTATAATGTCGAGCAAACAAATAATTGTTTTTAAATGTTAATCTTATTAAATTCTTGTTAAAGTCCTCCCGTGCACGCTCCCGCGGCCGCCATTTGGCAGCCAATCGTTTTTTGGCACACCGGCCCACGCTTCCGGGTTGTCAGCGGTGACGCGTAATAGATGAGACTTATACGGTGAAGCGACGTATTTGGGTTTTTTTTTCACTTTATTAGACATATTTGGACAGATGCAACGTGTACGGTAGTAAGATAATAGAGCATGATGCGTGCATCTATACGCACTCCACTGACACCGATTTGAAGCGTTATCTGATTTTTGTTTTCCAGGAGAGACCTCCGTTCATCCCAGAGGGAGCTTTGAATCGTAAGAAAGCCATGGAGGTGGATGCACCTAAACGCAAACTGGTACGTAGGAGTTCACTGGAGGTAAAACCATAAAGGCCTCGCTGGTGTTTGCAGAAGGATCTTTAATTGTTTTAGTGTTCAATACCTGAAGTCTTTAAAGGCAAATGTTGCTCTGCATACATCACTACTTTACTTAAAGGTTTGAAATTCACGTCAAGTTGTTTTGTTTTTGTCTCCATCGCCGATCTTGACTGTTCACCAGCATATTGTATAAAGTGTCTCGATCTGATTTGCATGTGAACCTCAGCAGCTGTGTGAGTTCAAACGTTTCATTTTGGATCCTGCAGGAGAGAGACCTGGAGCTGGAGCTCGGTGATGATTACATTCTGGACCTGCAGAGTAAGAAGTGTTTTTATTCTGATGATACAGCCGTCCTTGTAGAGGTTAAATGCTTACTAGCTTCACGTTTATGTACTTTTAAGAATACTGGGATCTGATGAACGAGGATGAGAAACAGGATAAGATTCCTGAGATGTGGGAGGGACACAACATCGCTGATTACATCGATCCTGAAATTATGAGGGTGAGTTTTTCATTTTCAAAACCATGTTTATTTCTTGAACCTTCAAAGTCTTGTTTGTATTTACTGTATTGGTTTTAACCCTTAGTTTTATGTGTTGTAACCAAGAGGTGACTGAAAGTAGAGTATTCAGGTATTTGGCAGTTTGCCCCACTTATAAAGCTTTTATCAGCCATATAATTTATTTTATGGATGTTGAAAAAGTCTGTGGATCTTCTGTTGTCTTATGTAGAGACAGATGTGTAATCAAGTGCAATTTAGCTTGAATTTTTTTTTTTTCTGAACGTAGTTATGAGTTCAAATGAAAGTTGAGGCTTCCTATTGGTTAACTGAAGCTAGAAAATCTGATTTATGGCCCTCAGCCTGTTAAAGTGCGTTAATTAATTCTGGGGCCAACAGTCGAGTTTATCTGCATGTGATTTATGATCTGTTGAGTCAGGTCTACTGTTGTTGTGTCCATGTGTCTCCAGGGAAATCAGAAGGCTTATCCAATATAAAAAAACGTGTGTGGCTTGATTTAATCCTGCAGTTTAATGTAATTCATCGTGCGTCTCTCCTCCGTGGCAGAAACTGGAGGATCTCGAGAAGGAGGAGGAGCTGAAGGAGCAAGCCGGGGAGTACGACTCTGACGAGAGCGAGGACGAAGAGATGCAGGAGATCCGCGCCCTCGCTAAACAGATCAAAGAGAAGAGGCAGCTCAAGGTCGCCGAGTCCAGAGAGAAGGACATTCACGGGCCTCGCATGCCCAGGACCGCCACCAAGGTGAGGGGGGCGGGGCTTGATGNTTTTATTGATAATAAAAGTTAACAAACCAGTAGATACGGTATCAATGTTATACAGCAAAATGAACAAATAAAAATGTTGACAAAACAGTAGACATAATATCAATACAGTATTATATAACAAAAAGAACAAGTGAATAATGCTTGATGTTTACCTGAGAGGGTCAGCTTTAAAATGAGGTCAGAGCAGCATGCAGGTTCTACTCCATTTATTTATTTATAAATTAGTATTTTTTTTTTATTCCTTCTTTGTTTTAATCATTTTAAAAGCAATAACAAATAGTCCAAAACCGACAAAGATCATCACAGACGTTTTGACCGTTTTGTTTTATTTTTATTCTTAATATAATTTTAGTTGAGCGCCATAATCCAGACAAGTTTTTCGACATCATCTCACAAACAGAGCTTGTCGGAAAACACAACTTTAAATGTTATTTTCCGGTAGTTTTATGTTTTTCTGGAGAAGGACTAATAATTGATTTTATTTTATTCATTTATTTATTGTACTCTATTAATCCCCAATGGGGACGTTAATTTAACTGGACGATCAGTTTAATTCCCAGCTTGGAGTGGATGGTCTTTAAGCACTGTAAAGGAAATAATTTGTCTCCAAAATGTTATTTTTATTGGCCTTTAATAAAAGTTTCATCACTGCATTTCAGCCCTGTCTTCTGACAATTTTTTGTTTTAATTTTAGTTTTAAACCTTTTTAAAACCGATACCAAACAGTAAGTTTAGCTTTTGGTTGTAAACCACTCCTAAACATTAGCGCTAATAGTTTTATTGTTGTCTGATGTTGATGAGAGGTGGTTTTATTGATATTTTATACATTTGTCTCCTCACATGTCTTCTGTTAGTCTTTGACTTGTCTCGAGCTTTCCAACATTTAACTCCAAACTGTGTTTTTCTGTTCAGGTTGAGAAAAAGCAGCTGGAGAAGGAGATGAGTAACCTCGGTCTGGACATGAACGACAAAAAAGATGCAAGTCCTCCTTACGTTTTTACATCGCATGCACTAACTGTTTAAAAGTTCTGGAGATCCAGCGAGTTAAAAAATGTGATTGGCATGTGATCAGTTTTTACTTTTACTAATTACTTTTTAAAAAGAAAATATGTATTTGAACTGAAGAGTCCCAATAACGCAGATAATTGAAAAAAATATTTGGAGAAAAGCTGATAATTCTCTATTTTTTTTTATTTATTTAAACTTGTTAAACATTTTAACTGAAAAGTTTCTACATGGTTAGTTTATTTTGAGAGCCAAACTTTTTTTGTCAATGTCAATGTCAATTTTATTTATATAGCACATAAAAACAACCGAAGTCGACCAAAGTGCTTTACAGTTAAAAAAATAAAATAAAAACAGAGTAAAATGCATCTAGTGCCACTAAACATAATACATGTAAAGCTATCAGTAAATGCAACAACAATAAAATCTGCTCAAAATTTGATCTCAGATTCTGCGAGGATCAAATGCCAAGTAAAAGAGATGAGTCTTAAGTGAAGATTTAAAAGTGTCAACAGTCTGAGCGGTCTTTAAATTCAAAGTGTTTTGATTGTATGGAAGAACAATAAATAAGAACTTATACTACGATAATTATTTATGTGTTTATGATTATAAGCCTCTTGTAGGTTCAGGTTCGGTTTATTTGTCATGTGCAAAATCAACACAAGGT
>JBBPBX010036226.1:0-10565 GCA_038048925.1 Garcialebias charrua | reverse complement strand
TTTTTGCTCTGTTACTTATAGAAGATTATTGTTTGAATTGATTGTTTGAACTTGTTTTGTTTTTGAAAAAAGGGGCAGATAAAATAAGATTTCTTCTTCTTTCTGCCACCTTTAATTTTATGTATTATTTCATATACTATGAGATATGGTTTTATTTTCTTTATCTTTTGGGTTTTAATGTTTAAAAAAAATATCGATTTTGGGGCTTTTAGAATCGATTCTGAATCGCCAGGACTAAGAATCTCGATTCTTTAATAAATCTTTTTTTTTCCTGCACCCCTACAATGCACTAATAAAACAAACAAGAAAAAATATATTCTCATGACATTCAGGGTTTAAAACGGCTGTAAAAATAATTTCATGAGGTTTTTTTCCTCTACTGACCCAAAAGTTTGAGAAGCCCTGAGTTGAAGATGGAGGAACGCATCAAAACACAACAAGTTATTCATTTCTCATCTTTTGTTTTAAAAATGAACTGTTTGTTTGTTAAAATGTTACATTATACGTGTTTTGGGGGAAACGGGGAGAAGCTGCTCTCCTGAATAATTCATTCTTCTTTGCGGCCTCGTCATGTGCTAATTTCATCACGTGATACGTAAGGACGCCCCGCCCCCCAACCGAGCGCTTCAAACTGAACTGCGCACCTCTCTTCCACCAGTCTGTACTGGTGCTAAAATGATAAAAACAAACCGCGCGTCGTGTCAGCTCTGTCCCCTGGCTGCTCTGAACAGCAGGTAGAGGATCAAATGCCCCCACCCACCCCCCACCCCACTGAGCAGTCGCGCTGCGGGCTGGTCTCCCCTCGCTCTGCAAACTGTCTCTATAAACACGCGCGGCTCTCCACGAACCAAGACAAAACCACAGTGAGTTATTTTCAAGTTGGAAGTTGGATATTCGAGCTCCGTGTCTTCATCAGTGCGTTGCTCTCGTCAGTCCACTTCATGGAGTCTGATTTCGGGCAGCCGCGCTGAGTCTGCCCCTATTCAGAGACGTCATGGTTCACTTAGGGACCGTCAACAAATTTTCGACCGTGTCACTCTTTAGAAACAAAGAATAATATATTTTACATGGAGAGTGATTTAGGAAACTACACCTGAACTTTAGTTTTTGTGGTGGTTTTTGTTTATCAATCAATCAATCAATCTTTATTTATAGAGCCCTTTTCAGCAGCCAGAAGGTGCACAAAGTGCTGAACAATACAGAAATAAAACAAACAATAAAAAATAACAATAAAAAACAGCCAGTTAAAAATTAAAAACAATTTAGACCTAACAAGAATGTCAAAGAACTACTAGGTATTAAAAGCCTAAAGATAGTCCATTATATTTTGTGCAGACTTTTTCAATCTAAATAACAGATCTTTTTTATTTTTATACTGACTGAATACTTTACTAAATAAAGTAATTTCAGTCAAATTAACCCTTGGTGTTTAAAAAAAATATATAATACTGCAAAGCAACATGTTAAATTAATTTTGTCAAATAAATAAATTTGATTTCTTTTTTTTTTTTTGGGTTATATCACGAAATTTATCGTTATCGTGATATCACTCTGAAATATCACGATATAATTTTTGAGTCATATCGCCCACCCCTAGTCAAGCCACATGTCCTGACAAAGTGGAGGAGCTTTGCTCTGACCAGATCCATCTCAAAATCTGGCTCAGCGATTGTTCCAAACTTCTTTTTCAGGGGAACACCGGTCACTCAGATGTAACAGCTGCTGCTTTTTCTCTCGAGAAGATGACGCGTCCTTTCCACCACCTGTTGGGGTCCTGTTCACCCTCGTTTTCAGCCGTCCCTAGCAGGACCTCGTGTCAAGGCGGGATTCACTGGCATCACTGGCAACTCCCGAAGGAGCTCTGGAAATCCGGAGTCCCTTGAGAGAAGAACTGGACACCAAAAACTTGCAAATTGTCAAATAAAACTAAGGCCTTTGGATCCCATGAGCCATTTGTGGTCTGGGGAAGGTCAAACTGTGGGTAACTCCTTAGTGAGTCAAATCTGTTAACTTAAACTAAATTCTGTAATTGGCTATAATAATAATTGTTTCTTTAAACTTAAAATAAAATTCCATTCTTACTATCTAAAACATTTGTATTTAATGGCAAAAAACAAAACAACAACAAATGATTTCATTCTTCAGTGAAAATGAGTAATCACTCACTTTGATTTGAGGTTAGTTTTTAATTAGTAAGTTATTCTTAATTAGCATGATCATTGTGAGTAGCAGGAGACGTTTTTATACTTACTTAAAATACTTTACCTTTTTCATAGTCTGTAGAAAAAGTCTAAACATACGTGCAACAAAAATAGAAAAGTATACATACAGACATACATACATACAGACAGACAGACAGACATACAGACAGACAGACAGACAGACATACATACATACATATAGACGTATAGACAGACATACAGCCATATATATATATAGACATACAGCGCTGTAGTAATAAAGAATTCACAATACAAACATGTGGTTCATGTTCTCAAAATAAGTCCAGTCTATAGTCAGGGTCAGTCGTGTTTTAAAAATATAGAACCACCACATTTCAAAATCAACCTTTCAAATCAACCTTTTGAATAGATCCAAACTCCAGGGCGTCCCCCATATTTTTTCTCTTTGGATCTGTTAAAAATAAATACCTGTTTATCAAATGACATATACAGTACCTGTTTATTAAACAACATATACCAAAGCAATGTGGTTTGTAGGTTTATCTGATTTATCCTACAGTACAACGTGCTTCTTAAATGATCCTTTAAATGGCTATGCTGTTGAATATAAAAATCTAAAAAGTTATTTTTGTATAACTGATGATCTAATCAATGAATGAGCTGTTTCCTTTTATGAGCCATCATCAATGTTATTAGTGATATATTCTTTATTATTATTAGTTATTTCTAGGAACACTTCCTAATATTCCCTTATTGCATATATAGGAATGAGTTGCCACTGAGTGTCAGGCAGGCTCCCTCACTCACAGTCTTTAAGTCTTGATTAAAAACCCACTTTTATTCTTTCACCTTTAACATGATGTGATTTGTTTTGATCCTCTCTGTAATATACACTGTTCACTATTTTAGCTAGTTTCTGTTGCTATTTCTATATATTTTGTTTTTGTTTTGTTTTCCTGTCTGCTTGGCTTGTTTCTATTGTACAGCACCTTGGTTGGCCCTGCGTCAGCCTAAGTGCTCTATAAATAAAGTGGTATGGTATAAACAATCTAAGATTTAAAGCATAAAGCTATAAGAATTGTTCTAAAATGTCTTAATCAATTCCTTTGTGGAAAACCAGACCAACCAAAATGCACTCCCGTCAAGGATAATCTGCTATCCTTCCTTCAGCTCCACAAAACATTGAATGTCTGTGGAGACACAATTTTAATCTGCAAAAAACAAAAAATATAAATATTAACTTGTTTCAGGGTTATGAGCTGGGATCATTATCTCTGTTTCATCACGGAGTTACAGGAAGCGGAAAAATAAGTCGTCAGACCCACATAAGTACAATATAAACTACAAATTCTGTGGCCTTGCTTGTCTAGCAGGCCATATCATGAGAATGTGTTTCATTAAATAAAATTAATCATAGCAGACTGCAGTTTTGAAACACGATACCAGGATTATTGACAGATCTTCACAGATCCATACGGGGGGCATGACCTTTTGCTGGACAGTTGGCGTGGTTGACTTCAAGACCTGTTCTCTTTGTCTTTCTGGAGAACCTGTTCAGCTCCCTCTTGTCACAGCATCCAGTGAGATCTTTGTTTCTGGGTGAGATCTTTGTTTCTGGGTGAGATCTTTGCTTCTGGGTGAGATCTTTGTTTCTGGGTGAGATCTTTGTTTCTGGGTTCTGGGTGAGATCTTTGTTCATCATCGATCCTTCACACCCGGACCGCATATCCTGACCATTTGTGTTTGATGACCGTGTTCTGACAGTTCTTTGTGAAGGTCTTTGTGGACAGTCTTTTGCTTGGATAAAAGTCCAGTGCACCGCCCTCGTTCAGTGCCATAGTTTTTTAAGCCCCTCGAATGTTTATTTTGAGCAGGGCAGCCTGGGAGTCCAGTCATGGTGTTCTCGGTGAAGTCAGTGAGCCAGTTCTGGACATGCCCTTAATATTAAATCTGATCCGATCCAATCAATAACCACAGTAGTTTGTGATTCAAAAATTCAGACGTTGCATGTGTTCTTTGACATGACCCTATCTTAATGTATGTATTACTAACTATGTGTTCTGCAAAGTGTCGTGAGGTCCATCAGACTTACGTTTCCTGCTCCACAAACACCGTGAGGCCGCTTCTAAGAAAAAAAATGAGAAAATAGAAAAATGTAAAAATCCTTAACAAACCAGGTTCAAAGTAATCATGTTATTTCTATAAGCATTTACCTTGAATAGAGTCACCTCTGCAAGTCTGGTTTGCACAATGGAATTTAAAATGTTCATTACATAAAAGTGAATTTTCAACAGAGGCATCCTTTTAATCTGATCTGCATAACAGATCTAAAATCATTAATTTACGTATGAGTAAAATTGTCAATTTAACCTGAAACTAGAAATTTTACCACTTTTCAGTGGTTTACTTATCAAAAGTTAAAGCATGGGCTGGATGATTTTGCCCTGTGGTTTCAAGTTTCAATGTTTACAAGTCCAATTCTCACTTATTATAAACTGAGATCCAAATTATGTCCTAAATAGAAAAGTATTGATTAAAATAAAAATGTGTATTCAGTCAAGGCGTGTCTGTGAGTGCTACGGTATTTCCCGTTTTAATATTCCATATTATTATTATTACTGTATACACAACCCCAATCTGTTTGAATAAAAACAACCCTTACTGCTGTCAAAGCCTATGCATTGTATGGTCAAATGATATGTTATTCTAATTCCCTTTCAAATTTACCAGACCTCTTTTTGCCATTAATGGTCATAATTTATGCAAATCAATATCAAAATTAGGTTTTAACAGTGAAATGTGTGTTTTACTCCTGGTGAGTTGGCTGGATTCTTGTGCGTATTTAACCTACTTGCTGAAAAGTTACTTCTAATAAAGCATTTTTATTATTAATCATTTCAGTCACATTATATAACTCTTAAAAGGAAACAGCTCTTAAAATCTATTTAACTTGTGAAACAGCTTATTAAAATCTACAAAACATCTTTAATGTATGCAAAAATCGTTTTAAAATGATGAATTTAAACTGAGCGTTTCAACTTACAATCTAGTCAAAAATCTATTTGACAAGAATATATTATTTTTATTCTTTATAAGTGTCAAAGTTTTATCAATTTAGTTAAACTTTTAAAAGACAGAATTTACTGGCAAGTCTAAAAATAAATTTCTGCTAAATTTTTCTAAGACTTGTTATCCTAAAATGCCTAAACTTAATTTTGATCTGATTATGGTTGTTAATTTAAATTAACAAGCTTATTATAAAAGTTTAAATAGTCAATAATTGTAATTCAATGCAGTATACCGGTAATACTTTCTCTACTTCCCATATATTTTGTATTAAATCCAAATATATTCCGTGTTTTATCAACATCCTATGCGACTGCTATAAAAACATCCAGTTCCTCTCAACTTCACCTTGCAGTAACAGACTACTCAGAATCAACATGAACTGAATCTCTCTGGATGACCAAGATAAAACTGTTTTTGTTTCGTGAATGTTACTTTTCTGTTCCCCTCAGATAATCACAGGTGTCTGTGAGCATAGTTGCCAAGTCCGATTATTACAAGCTACTCTGGGCTTTTTATTTTCTGTTATCGCTTATTGTGGTTACTTGGGCTTACTTTTAACGTAAAGTCGCTTATTTGGGCTTGTTATTCATTGCACTTTATTCTTCGTCTAGAGTGACAAGACCACGCTAAAATTAGCTCCAATAAGTGGGGAAATATGGGGAAATAATATAATTAAAAAATGGGAGAAAAGGGTGCACACTTAGCATGGTTAGCTGTTCAATTTTTAGTTTATTTTTACTAAGTTGTACGCAGCTTTCATGAATGTCTATTGTTGTTATTGTCAATTGTTGTCATCACTCTTCGTTTAAAATTCAGATCTCAAATGAGTCCCAGAGGTTTAATGGGATTAATCTGTATAAATATGCAAAATGTATCTTTATTTTTTAGAGTGGCTATGTTCTTCAAAGTGTTTAGCATAATTTTTGCCGTTTGTATGCAACGCCATAATAAATGTATGTTTATACTGGTTAAAAACGGTCTTAGTTTTACACAATGGGGTGGGTTGCCAGTTGGGCTCGTTTTGGGCTTGTTTTGGGCTGGTCGCTTGCTTCTGTCGCGAGATCTGGCAACACTGTATCAAAGTTCTCAATGACAAGGCCTCCTGAATTCTTGCTTCGTCATCATTCGGCTTTTTCTACAGAACTATTTCGATAAAAATTGGTAAGCGAATTCTCAGTTTCTTTTTGCAGAGAAAACACAATTTAGAAACGTTTGGTTTCACAGTACAACGGCATTTGCACTGTTTTCGGACGGACGAAGCTTTTAGCTGGCGGCTCCGTTAGCATTAGCTTAGCTTTCATTTCCGACAAAAAACGTAATTTGTGGATTATGTAAAATCGGATCTTTCGCCGTTAGATTTTCATGATAAAAACGGATCTGTCCGCTTGGTTCAGCGAAACAATTTGGAGTCTTTCTCGCTAAAATTTTATTAAATCGGACCGCTGGTGTAAGCGCCAGGCCTACTGTTAAAACGTCCGATTTTAACGTTGTTAAGCCTTTAAAACCTAAAGTATTTGGATTAGAATTTTATAAACAAGATTGATCAAATTCTAAAATCTTTGTGTAGCATTCGGCTACATTCATGATTTAAAAAAAGTATTTAAATATTTATTTTATATTTAACCATAAGTTTTTAGTTCCTGTATATCCGAGATAATTATGTAACCTTTTATAACTTTTCTTAATATCAGGAAAAATACAATGGGAAATGTTTGCAATCAATCCTCTCTCAGTCACGTTTTAAATGGAATGCTGAAGTAAGAAAGTAATAATTTGTATTTGTGTTCTCAGATCCACCGAGAATTCTTCAAGCAAGTCAATCAAATTTCTTGGTTTGTAAAATTATTTAAATAAAAATCTACTTCTTAACATCAACTTTAGTTCTTGTGCCATTCTTTTTTATTCATCTATTTTTTATTATTCTGCTGTTTCTACTATGTCAGCACAGATACTTTTGTTTTAAGTAAATAAATATAAATATTCACACAGACGGGGAGTGGGGGGGAGGTGTGGGAGGAGGGAAAGGTGGGGGGGTTTGTTAGTTTCTGCTCTGAAACCAAGTGCTGTATTTCTGACTTTTGCAGTGAGTCAACCCAAATCCAAGCTGGCACAGTGGTGGTGGGGGGAGGGGGGAGGTAGGGGGGATGAGGGGTGGGGTGGAGGTGGAGGTGTGGGGTTGCAGGATGGGTGGGGGGTGGGGGGTTCTGCCAAGCTGCAGCAGCTGCACTTCAAGGCCGTGAGCAGAACCACATATTGTTTATAGGCCCACAGAAAACAGATAACAGGCCAGGAGCCAAGCTACACATGCACACACTGAGGAAAATGGGAGGAAGAAAAAAAACCAGAGGTGCAAGGCTCCAGAAACACAAACATACACGTAAAAAAGGACTAAACAAAAACAGAATGACGCGTCAAATATAAAAATAAACGTTCTTGTCTTAATTTCTCTTCTCGCCTGGCCGGACACGCTAAGTCCAATGTAAGGTCTGGCAGTCAGCCTCACATGTCTCTGGTCTCGGCTTGTTTTGACTGCCCTCGCTTATAAATCACAGAAATCTTGGTTCTGCCAACTAGCGTTAGCGCAAAATTCGCCTAGTCATCGAAAAGCAGACACCTCATTCAAAATTTCAAGTCATCGGCTCAGGGTGAACTAGTTCCTNGGGGGAAGGAGGGGGGTGGGGGAAGGTTGTTAGTTTCTGCTCTGAAACTAACATTTTATAATGAAGGATAAAACAGCTGAAACTGTTTGTTTTGTCACTTAGCAAAATAACTCATGATCCACTAAATTATTTTTTGTAAACCTTCAAAAGTAATGAATGGTTGGACATCTGCAATTAATTAACTTCTGCAGCAAACCCAATGATCCAAGTTTGCCTTTGCCAAATTACCTGGGGGAGGAGCAGGCACAGCTGCATCCTAAGGCTGAGCTGAAAAATAAAATAAAAACTTATCAGATGCTTTGCTTCCCTTGACTCATTCTGCCATATATATATATTTTTTTTTTACTGACTGAAGTTCTATCTCTTTTTTGCCTTTAGACAGACAACCTTTTGTGTACAGTATTTATTAATATATGTGAGCAAATTAATATCAACCTGGGAAACCTTTTAGATCCAGTTACATTTAACTTCCAAAATAGCAACTTCTCAAACACAAAAAACAAGGTACCTACACATTCACTCTCAGAGAACAGAAAACAGGCTGCAGGCAGGTTCAGCACGGGTGTGTGGGGGGGGAAAGGCCCACAGAAAACAGATAACAGGCCAGGAGCCAAGCTACACATGCACACACTGAGGAAAATGGGAGGAAGAAAAAAAAACCCAGAGGTGCAGGGCTCCAGAAACACAAACATACACGTAAAAAAGGACTAAACAAATACAGAATGACGCGTCAAATATAAAAATAAACGTTCTTGTCTTAATTTCTCTTCTTGCCTGGCCGGACACGCTAAGTCCAATGTAAGGTCTGGCGGTCAGCCTCACATTTCTGGTCTCGGCTTATTTTTTTTTTTTTTTATTTTTTCTTTGATCGCCCTCGCTTAAATACAGGTGTTCCCGGTCTCACGAGCTCTAACATATGAGGTTCCGGACCCACGAGAACACGTGCTCCGCGTTCTCACATATGAATTTTCATCTTACGAGCACCTCGCAGGAACGGAACCTGCTCGTAAGTCGGGGACCACCTGTATAGAAAAAGATTGGTCCTGCCAACTAACGAAATGCGCAAAAATTCGACTAGTTCTTGAAAAACAGGCACCTCACTTAAAATTTCAAGTCTTCGGCTCAGGGTGAACTAGTTCCTGTTACTGTACTCAAATTGTTTTAAAAACGACGTATCAACAAACACATTTTAACACTCACGTTCTTGCTGACCTGTGTGGATGTCTGGAAATCTCCGCCAACCCGACCTTGATCGCACCAAATGGACAGAGGAAGCTGGCCAGAGACAAACCCAATCACTGGACTTTCTGTCATATTTACCGTGCCTCGCAGCTGCGCTCTGTTCGGAGGTCATCAGGAGCAGGTGTGGGGAGAATGGGTTTTCGGCACCATAATGATGGGGATTTTAAACCCCTGTTACCTTAATAAAAACCACACAAGATAAACAAGAGAACAGTGTTAAATCAGACAAACAACTTTGCAAAGGGGAAGGCTTTTTAATGTCTTTTGAAACTTAGTTTGGTCTCAAATACATTGTCCAGCACAATTCCGAATTGTACTGGACATGACAAGCTATTTAAACAAGAAGCAGGTGGAGTTTGACAAGCTCTGACGTCTTACAGATAAAACAAACAAGTCATGGTTCTGATCAAACAAGAACATCTAATCCAAACATTGTCAAGGCTAGAAGACTGTCTTTTCTGTATCAAGGAGAAAAGCAAACAACATGTTTGTACTATCAAATATAAGTGTTTAAAGGGAACAGAGAATATTTGATATAAGTGAGCTGGGTTATAATTATTGGGTCAGAGTAATTAGTTTTAGATGATAAATATTGAACATCTCCATCAGTTAGCTTCTTAACTTCATACATTTGGAGCCAGAAAAAAAAAACTTACTGAAAGCCGTTTCTCCGCGATGTTCCTCCATCCAAAACAAGCTCGGCGTTAGCTACGGTTAGGCCCCGCCATTAGCAGCAATGGTTAGCATGTCAGTTCATTCAAAAAGGCTGTCGGCTTTGTATCTCCGCGTTAGCTCGGTGTCCCCCGACTGCCAGGCGGACATTTGCGGCGAGCTCCCGGCCGCAGATGGCCCCTCCGCGGCATGTCGGCTCGGTGTCTTCGCCTGTGTTAGCTGCTCTGTTAGCTGCTGTCGTTAGCATGTCGGGCGGCGTTGTGGGAGCGATCGCGGGGCGATCCGCGGCTGCTCCTCCGGGCCTGAGACGTCCACAGAGTTGACCGAGTGTTTCCAGCAAATTTATCCGTATGAGGCAACCCTGAACGGACACACGGTCCTCTAGAGCCAGCTGACAGGAGCCTCTGGAGCTCCATTGACCGCAGTAGACAATTGTAAAATGGCGACCGGAAACGACCGGAAGTTGCGTAAATACGATAAAATTGTAATAAAAACGTAATATTAATAATTATACTTTATTTATAAAGCCATTTAAAACAACCACAGCTGCAACAAAGTGCTATACACATGAAATTAATAACATTTAAACACAAAAAAAAAAAATAATAATATTTTTTTTTTTTTTTTATCATATTTTTATTAAATATGATAAAATCGTAAGTCTGAGTTGCCGTAGGTCGCGGGTGTCGTACCTCGAGGGTTTCCTGTATATATATATATATATATATATATATATATA